>CAUZXS010000625.1:12500-59023 GCA_963585895.1 Sepioteuthis lessoniana
TATTGTTACATTCTGTTGCACAACAAAAAACAATTCATTCCTTGATTACATTGTAGCTCAACATGAAAAATGAAATGTATATGATGATTGACATCACAAAATAATGTCTTTTGATGTGGTTTTAAGTTTAAAAAAAAAAAAAAAAAGGGTTGTTGTTTACATTTGATTGTTGGCAAGCGGAATCTGTTGAAAAATGTGAAATATTCTCTTTAGCATCTTCACATAACTAAAGACAGATTTTTATGATAAAGATATTGAATTAATTGTGCAAATGCAATCACATTTTTGCTCCAAATTTACCATCACTACTTATAGTCGTAGGTAGACAACATGATGCCATATAATTTTTGAATTCTCATATAACCTAAAAATCTGACTTCCCACAAATCATTCTGGGTCCCATAATCTATTTAAACATATGACATATTTAACAGTAATACAGAGATGAGCCATTTTAAAAGATGTGACAGATTTAACAGTAATACCGAGAAGCAACTAGTGAAAAGGATTTAGTAGCAGGTTAACTCACAAACAATTGGTATCAAGTCCAAAGTCAATAAAGATTATATAATTCAGTTTAGTATTAAATCCAGAAAAGGGTAAACTTCCAAATAGGTAAATCTGAATGATAAATCTTCTGTATTGGCAAGATGTCCTTTCCTTACAGGAGACGTCATATTAAATAGCTATGTGAGTTAGGATTTTTATAGAAATTAGAAGATTCGTTTTTTGCTGAATGCAATGGTGATGATTATCTATTCTACACAGGAAGCTGATTTTTATCAAAACAAGAATCCAACAGAATCATCGACTACTTCATGAATTCTAATGATACCATAATCAGTAGAGAAATATTGGCAGGAAATCGACAAAATGCACCAAGAATTGCATTATTTACATCCAACATGGGTCAATAAAAAAGGAATGATTCTTATTAATGGTAATACCTGACCACATATCATACAAATGACTGAATTACAAAACTATTTCACTCAACTTACTCACAAGATATCTCTCTCTCTCTCTCTCCCCTCAATAACAACCATTTTTCAAGCATTCTAATAATTTTCTGAAAGAAAATGTCTTTAACAAACAAGCAGAAGTTGAAAATACCTCCAAGAAATTCAATAGCTCCAGGTCTCCAGAATTCTACCAAAATAAATCAATTTGTTTATTTCTTTAATAGTTTTTATTTTAATGGATATATTTTATTCTATGATAAGCTCCTTTAAATTTGATGGCTAAAAACTGCAACAATTTTTGTACCTACAAAGGGGATTTGATTATTTCTCTTTCTACTCTTCATTACGAATGGGGCAGCCGATAAGAATTGAACTCACAATGGTCTAATAATCTAGCCAGCTAATCATTACACTACATAAGGTTCCCAACCCTCATCCATATTTCTGGAGCTCTCCCCAAAATTTCTATATAAAGGGAAGTAACTCTGAGTCACTTATATGTTCAGAGTATCAACCTTAATCATTAAGCAGGACTTATTTAAAATTTTCTCAAACATTTTATTCTTTATAAAATAAATACAAAGCTTTTGGCTATTATTTTGAATCTGTTCCTATTTTTGAAATAGGAAACCTGATTTATAAATTTTTTAAATTTCTATGTCATGATGTAACTAATTATGTTTACCCAACCACTCCACCATGAGCAGTATGTGACACAAGGTCAATTTTTAAGCAGGATTATTTTGGTTTCAATTCACTGTTTTCCTTCTTCTAGATTGGTTGCTTTACCTAGGCTAAAGATCACAATCTGCTTTACTATTTACCTATAGCTGGGGAGAGAACATAGATTTATGCTTTGCCAAGAGCATTAGTATAAAGGAAATACAAACTGCCTTGTCCAGGTTTTGAACTTGGATAGCTGATTCCATTTCCTATCATGATAATTATTATGTTCAGCACACCTCCAAGAAAGTTATTCTTTTTCCACTCTGTAATTCAATGTTTAGTTTTTGTATATATCCCCCTCTTTCTCCTAATAGCATATTATATATCTATCCCATTTCTTATATATATATATATATATATATATATATATATCCCCCTCTTTCTCCTAATAGCTTAGTATATATCTATCCCATTCCTTTTGTATATATATCCCCCTCTTTCTCCTAATAGCATGCAAATTATACACAACTATTGTCCAATATCATAATGTAACTTTTATAACAAACAATGCCTTTGGTTTGGCTTCTTTGTTTTTAATGGCACATCAAACTTCATGAATTATTTAATGCTACAGCCATCCTTGTATAAGAACAGTATTCAAACAATAGCCGAGGGGATAAGAGGTTTCATGCCTTTCCCAAAGGTACTATTTACCAACCCCTCCGCTCGGGCAGGATATGACACAAGGTCAATTTTTAAGCGGAGTTTAACAGGTTTGAATTCAGAGTTTTCCTTCTCCTAGACTAGTTGCCTCACCAAGGCTGAAGAACCTAGTCCGTCCTACTATTTACCCATAGCTGGAGGGAGAATAAGGAGGTTCATACCTTTTCCAAGGGTATTTGCCCGAAAGTGAACGTAATAGCGCGACTGGAGTACGAACTCGCGTACTACGATTCCGCAGCTCATCGCTTTAACCATTTCCCAAAGGTATTAGTCCAAAAGGTAACATAATAGCACAACTGGAGTTTGAACTTGCTTACTACAATGTTGCAGTCCAGCACATTAGCTTCTATGCCACAAGGACTCTCCCTGTATATTATGATATCGCAGTCCTGCACATTAGCCACTACCCCATGAAGTCTCCCTCCTAACAAGATCTCATTAATGATAAGTATAAAAAGTCATTTTCAAGGCCAGGTGACCATTTTTTTTATTGTCTGGTTTAGCTTTTTTAAATTTTCTTGGCTCTCTGAAAAGATCTACGAGGATCATTAAATAAGTTTCCAGACTTTTTTCTTATGGGCACTTTTATTGATAGTACACACATGAAACTCTAGTCCACTTCGAAGTAATCTCCTCCGGCTGCAATCCACTTGTTGTACCGTTCCAACAACTTCTGGACGGCCCCATGGAAGTCCTCTTGTGTGAGCCTGTCAATGACCTTCAGCCTCTTTCATATCCTCAATTGTCTCATAACGACAGCCTCTGAGCTTAGGAAATAACCAAAAGTCACAGGAGGTCTGGGCTATAGAGAGGGTGACAAACTGTCTTGATGCCAATCTTGGTCAAATAGTCTGTGACAAGGATGGAGTTGTGAACTGGTGCATTGTCCTAGTGGAAATACCGCTGACCTGATTTCAAGAGTTGCTGGCCACTTCTGACGGAATCTCTTCCTGAACTCCCTTAAAACCTCAACATAGTAAGCCTAACCGTTTGGCCAATCAACTCTGGGGTATTGACTTCCTTACTCCTCCCACACCTCTCATCATCCCTCACAGACTCCCTGCCTTCCTTGAATCTCTTATACCACTCAAAAACTGATGCTCTATTCATGCAAGATGGTCGAAAAGCAGTCTGAAGCATTCCATACTTTTCTGTGGCATTTTTTCCAAGTTTAAAAACAATTTTATTGCATATCGTTCTTCTAAAGTGTCCTCACATCCAGATTGCATTTTTGAAATTCACCAGCAGTGATAATCAGGCTTTAGTAGGGTGTATTCTAATTGCTGCTGTAGCTGTTCATTTGAAGCTGAAATCATAAAAACTGGTCAGTCATCTCATAAGATGTATATCAATAACATACTGAATTTTCAATCGTCTACCACAATTTTAAATGCTTGTACAAAAAGTCTGGAAACTTATTGAATGCACCACGTATTTCTATTAGCTAATCACAGTACATCTCTCTGAATGCTACTCTCATAACAAAAAGGGGGTTTTAATCAGCTCAGAATGGAAGATAACATACATAGGATCTTGGAGGTATCCTCATGGCGTAATGGTTAAAACTTTGGACTGCAGAATCATGGTAAGCAAGTTTGAACTCCAGTTGCACTATTATGTTCACTTTCAGACAAATACCCTTGGGAAAAGGTAAGACCCCCCCTTATCCTCCCTGCTATGGTTTAAATAGTACCACAACTGTTCTTCTAGAAAAATGGCTTTGGCATTAAATAACCTCTGAAGATTGATATGTCATTAAACAAAGAAACCAAACCAAGCCAAACCAAACATAGAACTTAGACAAAAAAAAAATTAGGACAAATACTCGAATGATTTCCATACTGAAAAAAAGGTTTACATTTTGTGCAAATAAATAGGGTCAAAAAACTAATTTTTCTATCTATTTTTGCATTTATTATCTAACTGACCAATTCCTGCTAGTTCTTAAATTCTAAGATGCTTCACAGATAACAATATTTGACTTACTGCGAAAAATTTGAAGGATCAAAACTCAAAATAATTTTAGAAATCTTTTCCTTTTAAAAATATTAAAAATACAATTAGATTCATAGATAAATTATCAACTTTTTCAGCTAATTTCGAGCCAACCAAAATTGTAGAAATAAACCAAGAAATAGATATTTCTTCAGTAAGTATGAATTTGTCAACAAATAGGAAATGTGGAATTCAATTATTATTTACTCAAATACCTTTTGGTTTTTCTTTTGAGTTAAAATCTACATTCTTTCCTTTCAAGAATGCATTTAAATTCAACACCAATTATATATTGTATATGTTAGTTTTAACATAAACCAGTTTCTACTACTATAAAAAATATCTCACTTGCTGCTTTATTTACTTAGCTTAGAGACTTACATTATTGCGTAAACATCCTTCTCCCACTTTATGTTCCTTTATTCTAAGATAAAAATTACTGGTATATTTCATGACAGGAATCTTAATTATCTATTAAAAATATCTACACTCTGGCTAATATTATCTTTGCTTACAAAAAATATTCAGTTAAAACCAATATACATATTTACCAACCCCTCCGCTTGGGCAGGATATGACACAAGGTCAATTTTTAAGCGAAGTTTAACAGGTTTGAATTCAGAGTTTTCCTTCTCCTAGACTAGTTGCCTCACCAAGGCTGAAGAACCTAGTCTGCCCTACTATTTACCCATAGCTGGAGGGAGAACAATTGGATTCATACCTTTCCCAAGGGTATTAGTGCTATGTGAAATGCAATCAGTCTCACCCAGGATTTGAACTCGTGTTGCCGTGTTCATTTCCTATGACGATAACCATTACACCACAGGCACCTCCTTTTTAAAACCAATATAAGTCATGAAATTATTAATAATATAGCAATAATTTTGCAAATACAAATTGTATTTTGTAGTGGTTAGAAAATTTCTTAAGATCTGGTTATAATGTCTGCCATCAAGATTTCTGTAATAGTCTTTTATCAATTCCTTTGTAACAGAAATTGAAATATAGACATGTTGGTACATTAATGAGTCTTTTGTTTGATGACAAGAAATATTTTGAAAAAATATTCCATTTTCAATCTTGTCTGTGCATTTAATTAAGTGGTGAATATGATCTACATACATCAAAGTTTACAGGTCACTTCAAATTATAATTTAACTTATGATTGATTCAGCTTATACACTTATTAATCCAAGTTTATATATGTGTCTATATATATTAGATATCAGCAATCAAAAAAATTAACACGTGTCAGTGTGCTCTCTTTCTCTCTCTCTCTCTGTATATATATATATATATCTACAATCTAAAAAATAAATGCAACTTACATTATTCCATCTACAGTACTCAATATTAGCAATAGAGCCACTATAAATTAAAATGTAGACAAATGATTAAATTAACTTTTCAAAAACTTTTTAAAATATTTAAAAGCAGTCATTACAGTTATGCTAAAAGACTTGTGATAAATGTGATTTTAAGTTTTAAAAAGGGATTTTAATCCTTTGTCTACATTCGACATGTATGAGTGCGTGTGTGTGTGTATATATATATATATATATATATATATATATATATATATATATATATGTGTGTGTGTGTGTGTGTGTAATTATAATCTGGCAAAAATGGTACATCAAAATAGAATTTTTGTCAGAGTAATACACTTAAGATGCACTAGTTTAGAAAATAAAATAATTTTCAGCCCAAATTACTAAATAAGAAATCATTGTGGGGTCTGTATTTTAAACATGACTTTTGAATCATCTGAATTCTTGACAATGAAATCCTAATTAGGATCCTTCACCCTTCCTAAATAGAAACAATAATATCATCATGGATTGCCATTATAACAGAAGATTAACATGTTGTCTAGCTTCTATTAAAACCATAGTCAAATTATATCAGATACACCTCACCCCCTGATAAGCAGGCTCAGATATTATTTCATTGAGGCTAGAAAAAAGGGGGTGGGTATTAAAGGCTTGAGTCAGTATTTATGATTAAGATCATAATCCGGTGATAATTCTAAAGAGATTTTGTAAATCCAAAGTCAAAGAAAAGAGGCCAAGAACCTGCTGTTCAATAAATGACTCAAAATTGGCAGAAAAAATACGAAAATTAGATGAAAAACAAAAAAACAAAAACATATCATGTTTATAATGACTTTGTATAATCAATATAAATCTAATGATTTGGCCATAAACTCAAATTAATTTCAATATGATTTCCGATCGATATTGTATAACTTGCCGAGTATGTTAGAAGAAAAAAAAAAAGCAATTGCAAAAAAGAAAAATTTTTTAAAAATTGTTATTTAAAAAAATTACTAAAAGAATTGAATAGATTTTAAAAATGAACAGTTGTTAAAAAGAAAATTTTTAAAAAAGAATGAAAACTTGAAAAAATAAACTAAGAATCAAATACTTGCCAAAAAGAGAATAAATATTTAATAAAAAAATTGAAGTTGTTCTTGAGAATTATTTAAAAAAAAAAGAATAAAAATTGATATAATCTTTTTTTGAAATTCACATTCTTGAATCACTTAAACAAATATTTTTCTTCAGTTTTTCAAATAGCAGTTTGTATTTAACAAATGAGAAGTTTTCATTTGCATGTCAAAATGCTTAAACAGCTAATACTGACTTTTTAAAATAATTTACTATCATCATCAGGTTCACACATGGAATCTCTTGTACATTAACAAGAAAAGTTAAATTAAAAAATATCCTTCAATATGGCCTTTAAATAAACATGTATCATTGGAGGACAGCTGCCTAAATGCACACATATATACGTTCACTACTGAAAATGAGCAACAGCTGACAAGTAAACAGTGAAGGAACCCTTTTACACTATCAGTTGTTTTTTAGGAAAATTGCAGAATCTGTGTTGATTGGTCAGGTTTTATGGCATATCAACCATTTTAGGTTATTTAATGCCAAATCCTCTTTTTATATATATATATAAGTTATAAACATATTCTGCTGATAACATTTTTAAACAAGCCTAAGCTTATTCCCTTGCACACAGTGAAATGGTTCCAAGTATTGCTATATATCACTAAAAATTGATTTAAACATCAGTCATTTGTTTACACACAACTAAATGATCAAACAGTTCTATTTCAAACAATTCAATTTAGCATGTCATTTGTTTGCACACAGTTCAAATGTCAAACTGTTCTATTTGACCCATAAGATCCTATCAGGTGCTATCACTCCAGACCAGAGTGGACCTGGGAGTAACGGTAATGAAGGGATCCTCCACATTCTCCAAGGCATTACTAGAGCCTCACTATCAGATTGTTTAGTGACATATTTTGGACACTTGTTGTGATGAGGGGTCTTATCCCTCTGCAGAGATGCAGTCGGCGCATTCTACAGTCTCAGCCAACTGGGGGGAGAACCTGTGTTCAGTAGAAGAGACTATGAGTTTGGAGAGTTATGCATTGCATGAGTTACGTTCCACATTTTGGTAAAATGAAAACAATCCACAAAATAAAAAAGATCACACATAGCTTCTTTTTATGCACTGGTTTTATTTTATATTTTTTGGAAGAAAGTCCTCATGGTATTAATCATTCAGTTCCTTTGTGTGAAGGTTTAGGGTAATTTAGGAGCAAGCACCTGGCTAAGTTAATATGTCACCAAGCTTGGGTGCTTGTGTACTACTTCAATATCTCTGGATTCTCAGAGCTGCTGAGAAAGTTTCCTTGTTTTTTTTCATTGAGGCTGGCAATTAAAAAAAAGGCAAAAAAATAAATAAATAAAAGAAGAACATGGTACTGAGCCCTTGATTAGAAATTTGGAACACAGAGGTCAGGTGACCATAATTCCTTACATGACGGAGAAAAAAAAGTAAATTTATATTCATCATTTTATTTATTTTATTTAATATCTTTAAAACTTTATTTTATTTTTATTTTATTTTTTTAGACTACCACAAGACAAAACTAAATTCATCCTTATCCTATAATTATCATTAATGATAGTGTTCAGTTTAGCTCAGCATCAAGGCTATACTAAATAAAGGCCTAGCAGCTATGCAACTGGAATCTGACTAAAGGGGGCCTTAATTACTACTAACCGACAATCATCGAGAAAATTTTTATCAAAATACTTGTTAGTGATAATTAACAATTTAGCAATTATACTTATTATAAGAAATCAATTTTCATTTCATATTAATCAGAAAGCAGAAAAAATGTATTGATAAATCAATCAGAAATTGATTTTGACTTTTACAAAAATATTCATTAAAAAAATGCATAAAATATCTTAGAAAATTTTTTTTAAAGACTTAAAGAAATAAAAATTTAGATAATATTTGAAAATTTTAATCCATAATTTTTTTCATCACAGAGTATGAAGAAAATACCATGCAAAAATTTTAAGCTAATTTCAAAGCCTTTAATGCTGGTTTATTTGTTTAATGGCATTTCAACTCCTCATGGATTATTTAATACTAAAGTTTGATTCATATGTAAATATTTTATTGTCATCATAACTATTTTTGATGTCCAATGCCTTTTTTTACCATTACATTTTTTTATTTGGTTGGTTAGTTGCTTTATGGCTGAATATTTTAAGATATATTACTTAAGTAGTTTTTGATTATTAGATTCATGATGAAGAGGTAAATTATTGTGCCATTGCAGTGAGGGGAAAGGATTTTACCTGGCAGGGACCTAATGTACAGTTAAGACATAGTTTGGTTTGGTTCCTTTGTTTAATGGCATATCAACTTTCATGGGTTATTTAATGTCAAAGTCATCCTTGTAACAGTAGTGATACTATTTAACCCATAACTGAGGAGATAAGAGGGTTCATGCCTTTCCCTAGGGTATTAGTCTGAAAGTGAATGTAATAGTGCGACTGGAGTTTGAATTCACTTATTTTAAGGGCATTGTACGACACTGGCCCTTACAATATGGGGACTCTTTCTTAGAGTATTTGGTGAAATAACTGAGAGATTAACAGAATACATTGCTATTTAATCAAGAGACAATCCATGTCTATTCTCAGAAAATTGATTTTAATGGCATGTCAATCTGTCTAGGGTTATTTTATGCCTAGAGGTTAGAGAATTGAATTCATTGTACATTCATATTAACATTTTTGTGTAATCGTTTCTTAAGAGTTTTTTGTGCATAATAAATAATTTGCACATGGTTGTATAGTTTCAAGTATTCCTATCTAATACTAATAATCACATGGTTTTAAAAAATAATTTCTATTTAACAATAATCATTTGTTTGCACAGTTACATGGTTTCAACTAACTAATTTATTTAGTAAACAATTATAGCTTCAAGTAACTATTCTTAATACAGATTATTTGCACACAGTTGTATTGTTTCGAGTATTCCTATCTAATACAAATAATTTGCACACAATTGTATCGTTTCAAGTATTCCTATCTAATACAAATAATTTGTACACATATCATATCTAGTATTTCTATCTAATATGAATAATATTGAAACAGATCTATTTGAACCATAGATAGTCTCCTACCAGGTACAACTACTTTGGGTTAGAGTGGACGTGGGAGTAATGGCAATGAAAAGGTACTTCATACACCACAGATTTCCAGGATGGGAGCTTCACCATCAGATACAGTTTAGTGTCATACTCTGGACACTCCTTTTATGAGGAGTGGGGTCATACCTCTCAGCAGAGGATACCATCAGCATATTCTAAATCCTATCAAAAGGACAAAAGATGTTTTTTGTTTTATTTTAGGCTGTCACATTAAAGATGTAAGGAAAATAAGTAAATTTGAGAGATTTTTGAATCCAAGTTCAAAATGAAATGAAATTCACCCCTGGGGATACAGTAAGTGTATTCTAAATCCTACCAATAGGATACCATCTTGATAAGGGGTTCCTTGTTTCTGTTGTGGCTGAGAATCAGTAGAAAAGCCACTTAATTTGGAGATACAGACATCCTTTTGGATTATAACTTTATATATTCACAAAAACAAATACAATCTTACATAACATTTAACATGGATGATTCCAAACGATCTATACATATGAAAACTTACTTGTTGCGCATTTCTCAATAAACGGGAGGTTTTGTCTCATTTCTTTGGGAAATCCAACATTTTCAAATATTTTTCCAAATGCCAGACACGTTCTAATGACTTTTAAATCATGAACACTATGTGCACGTTTATGTATCTTTTCGTTGTATATTTCTCATTTGCTCCAGTCATCTCAGCAAACATCCATCTCTATGTGAACTATTTTGATATCCAAGTCCTGATGATGGTTACTGAAACCGAAACGTTAACATCGACTTTACATCATAAAATATTCACCTATTTGGATTATGTTTTTTTTTTTTTTTCTGCTATCTTCATATTCACAACTATAATATTATAAGATGCAATTATAAATCTTATAAAAAAAAAGGACAATATAAGTAGTGGTATTATATAAGAATATATTTTGTATATATCATCTAATAATGCAGGATTTATTTCTAGTTTAACCTTCTCTCTGATAATGATTCTCAAAGCTTGACAGAAATTAGCTGCCAAAGCAGATTGAAAAGCAATTATTGCCAATATGTCATTAGACGACCAAAGAAGGGAATCATTGAAGACAGATGATGCAGAAATTGTCATCCTTTTCAATATCAATGGACATTTTTGATGAGAATATCAAGTAGGTAAGAAATAGAAGGTTGCAAAAGATTCTCGCAGACTATCATTCCCATCATTAGTTGAAATGAAGTTAAAATTTTCTGGCATTGCTCCAAAGAGTCAAAAAGACAAGAATTTTTTTCTTTTCTTTTCTATTTTGATAACCCAACAGCCAAAGACCAAAATGGCCAATTTATACAAAAGCAGAACACTGGTTGGTGAAAAAAAACTTCCTTTTCCAAACAGAATATTCAACTCTTTATTGACCCTTGTACAGGCAGAGAAACATTTTGCCCTCTTAGAGATAGTTCAATGTAAGGCATTTTCCTATTGGCTACTCATTAACCAATTCAATACGAATGAATAGAAACATCACCAGGAGACCCCACTGCAATGTAGGATTGTGTAAAAGTTGTTTTGCAAAATAAGACTAAGTGCTTTATTGTTTTCCTGCTACTGAACTATTGCTGATCAAATTATGTTGTGTTTGAGTTTTTTTAATTATCATTAATTGACTTGTTTGAACATACCCTCAATTTTTCAAATTTTCTGAAAATAATTCACCCACTCTGAAAGGGTTAATAAAATTATCTGCCTGTGATAAAGATACAAGGCCAAGTTGAAAAGTTAGCTGACCAAGATATACTCATGGAATGTTTCCAAATGAGGTCTATTTTTCAGTATAGTCTCTGTTGCAGTCAACATACTTCTTTCATCAGTTGGTTGGTTGGGTTTTATGGCATATCAACCTTTGTAGGCTATTTAATGCCAAATCCATTTTTATACAAATAAACAATTCTATTTCAAACAATTGAGTTTAGCATAAGTACTCAGTTTGTTGAAAATATTTCTATTGCAAGCAATTCAGTTTAGTCAAACAGTTCTAATTCAAACAATTCAGTTTAGCATAAGTATGCAGTTTAACCCATAGATAGGGCCCTACCATTCTGTGCCAGAGTGGAGTTGGGAGCAATGGCAATGAAGGGTTGCTCTGCAGAAGCGCAGTCGGTGTATTCTACAGCCCCAATCTTTCATCAGTGTTTCAGTGCTTGGATCACATTGGTAAAAAAAAGTCATCAACAGCAGATATGATGTCTGTCTGAACTTTTCAGCCCACCCTTCTATGTTTCACTCTGAGACAGTAACAATAGAATTAGGTAGAATATTTCACTGATGAATAACATATTTTCTTTCCATGGGTTCATACAGTAAAGTTTCTGATACTTGGAGAAGTTGAAAATTTATTGTCAAATACACTTGCTCCAATATTGGTTTAGAAAAACATTCAGCAAAAAAGGTGGCCATGCAAGTTTGTTCTAAAACTGCATTTCTATCGTCTTTCTTGGAGCTGACTGGTGATTTCTGAAGTTTCAACCAACAGTAGCAACCATCTCCCTTCCTTTTAAAAGAATCATCCCAGAAAGTCAATCAGCCATTTTGAGATTAGATAACCATCAACCAATTAACCAAAGTCAAATGGTTTCAAGTATTGCATTAATCTTAATCATAACCTTTTTTTTTTTTCTTCCATTACAATAAAAAGAAAAATCAGTCATATATATTTACATTTCTGTGTCTATTCCTATTGGCTTTGGGATATACTTTATGTATCATCTAGATTGAGGTGTGCAATCATGTTTGTTAACATCCTATCTTGGCTTACGGGACGAGCAATTATCTCCCCCTGGAGGAAGAGGGAGCTGTGAGAAGAAGGAGGAGAAAAGGGGGTTGACCACTTTTTTAGAGGGATCTCTTCGAGACAAGTCGCACGTGTCAACTCTAAAATAAAATATATATTTATCCTATTCTTGCCTGGACCTTATTTATCTTAATTAACATTTGGTAGCAGAGACCAACACCTACGGAAAAAAAAATGAGTTCGAGACTATTTGAACCACCGCTCTTAAACCCAGAATTTTACGATTCGTGGAAGCGAGAAATTCAGCTATGGCGGCTAGCATCAAATATCTCTCCCTCTCACCAAGCACCGGCGGTTTTTTATTCATTTACAGGTCAAGCTAGGACAGCTATATTAGAAATGGACATTTCCCTACTAAATGCCGAAGATGGAATGGACAAACTAGTTGAAAAACTTGATACCCTTTTCCTGGAAGACAAAAACCAGTCTGCGTTTATTTGTTACGAAAACTTCGAGAACTACCACCGGGAATGTAACACTTCCATTAATAACTATTTAATCCAATTCGACCTACACGTAGCGAAACTCAGAGAATTTCAAATAACATTACCCGAACCGGTATTAGCTTACCGTGCTCTGAAATCTGCCAACCTCAGTCCCGAAAATGAGAGGTTAATCAGGGCAACAATAAACAACCTCATCCTTTATGATATGGCCCAACAATTAAAGAAAATCACGCGTGGGAATTTAACCCTGATAAACACCTCACAGCAGCAATCTATTTCTGTCAAAAAAGAAATGGACATCGCCTTTAATCGAGATGACACACATTCAAAAGACGACCAAATTCTATACAGCAGGCAAGCGTACAATAAACCTCCCTTGCTCTTCCACTTGTCTAGAAGTAGCGCTAACAACATAAGAGGACCTCGTAATTTTAACGGCCGATATTCAAATCGACAAAGCCCAAATTGCTACATCTGTGGATGCAAATTTCACTACTCCAACAAATGCCCTTACTCAAAAACTAATAATACTACTACACAAGAAAATATGGTATTATTAAATGAATATAAAAATGACTGCCATAATGAGACTGGAAGTTGTGAAGAAGTTGCAAACATAGTGTTGCTTAATCAAGAGAAGCTTGATAATTCATCCCTTCTCGGACAGACAATAAACTCTGCTATCTTGGACTCAGGTGCAAATACCACCGTATGCGGAAAGAAATGGCTCAATTGCTTTCTTGAGACTTTGCCTGAGGACTCAAAAAAAAAAATCCCCTATGAAGAAGGAACAAAGTGCTTTAAATTCGGAGATGGGTTAAAAGTAAGTAAAGTTAGCGACCATAGTCGAGGTTGACCCGAAGGCTCCCTTTTCGATAGCTACTACACCAAGGTGTAGGGGAGGGCGCTACTCCATTCCCAGGATTGCTCCACTTTACCCTTGAACCGTACCTTATAATGCTGAGTGTTAAGCAAGGTGGTATCAAGTTCCATTTTTAAAGTCTTTGGTATGACTCGACCTGGGATTGAACCCAGGTCTCCCGGGCCATTGGCGAAATGAATGTTAAAATAATAAGTGATGTCGTTGACGCCGATATCCCTCTGTTATTAAGCAAAACGGCAATGAAAAGAGCTCGGATGACCCTCAACTTTAATAATGATACAGCGGAAATGTTTGGCAAAAGAATTAAGTTACAGTGGACCACATCTGGTCACTACCATATCCCCATATCCAGACCTCCACCGGACCGGGGTAAGTTACGACATATTTTATTTCTAAATAACATTGATAAAAAAGGCAAGGTAGAAAAATTAGAAATTGCCACCAAATTACATAAACAATTTAGCCACCCCAATGCAAAAAAATTATGTGATCTTGTTAAAAGTGCCGGTTTAAAAGATGCCGAGTTTATTGACATCTTGATGAAACTTCCCCTTACTTGTCAGACCTGCATCAGGTATAAAAAACCTGCACCCCGACCTGTTGTAGAATTTCCCCTGGGGACTCACTTCAAACAGACTGTAGCTATGGACCTAAAAGAAATTAAACGACATAAAGTACTACACTTGGTTGACCATGCAACAAAATATAGTGTTGCTGTCAGGCTTCCAAGTAAGGAAAGTACTGATATCCTAACTGCTATCTTCAAACACTGGATT
Organism: Sepioteuthis lessoniana; assembly: GCA_963585895.1. Lineage (NCBI taxonomy): Eukaryota > Metazoa > Mollusca > Cephalopoda > Myopsida > Loliginidae > Sepioteuthis > Sepioteuthis lessoniana. The sequence goes on from CAUZXS010000625.1 coordinate 27,304, forward strand.
GCATATTTTGGTGCTCCGGGAGCCTTTCTTACTGATAATGGCAGGGAATTTGACAACGAATTCTTTCGAGACATGGCTCACAACTTGAACATTCTAGTTTGTACCACCGCTGCACAGTCTCCTTGGAGCAATGGATTAAATGAAAGGCACAATGGTGTTCTGGGAGAAATGGTTATGAAGACGTTAGAAGATGCTCGGTGCAATTTTGAAGTTGCTCTATCATGGGCTGTCAATGCCAAGAATACACTTCACAATTCACATGGCTACACCCCTAACCAGCTGGTTTTTGGAAAAAACCCTAACCTGCCTTCTCTTTTGAATAATCAACTTCCTGCACTCGAAGGTGTCAGTAACAGCGAAATTGTCGCTGACAACCTCAATGCTATGCATGCTGAAAGAAAAGGTTTCATAGAGTGTGAAGCCTCTGAAAAACTGAGACGAGCCGTCTGTCATCAGGTTAGAACCAGTATAACTGATCTATACAAAAATGGTGACCTTGTTCTTTATAAAAGAAATGAATCTGATAGATGGCTTGGTCCTGGTGCCGTCATAGGCTGGGAACACAAACAAGTGCTGGTCAAACATGGAGCCACATATGTCAGAGTACATCCCTCACGCTTGATTTTATATCCCGACACACACCATGACACTAGTGAACCAGTAAAACATCATAGCCAAAATAATGTAACCACAAACAGTTATGTTCCAATAGATGATGGGAATGAAACTGATGATAATCCTGAACAGTATGCCTGTGACAAATCACCAAAAATAGTCACAAAATCTGTACAACTGCCCAAACCAGGCCAAACTATAAAATGCAAGTTCACCAATGATGAAGACCACGAATGGAGAAAATTGAATGTGATCAGTAGAGCTGGTAAAGCTACTGGTAAAAACAAATATTTAATGAATGTTGCTATGGAAGAAGGAGATCCATTCTGGCTGGATTTTGAGAATGGGGTCTTGGAATGGGAAACAAATGAAGATGACCGAACTGCCACCAATGAAGGCCCAGAAGTAAGTCTTTTGATGGACTCATCTAATGACCAACTTGACGAAGCAAAGAAGAGAGAACTCCAAAGTTGGGTTGAACATCAAGTTTACACACAAGTGCCAGATCGGGGCCAACCAAAAATACTCACAAGATGGGTCTACACTAACAAGGAATCTAACGGCAAGCAAACTTTTAAGGCCAGACTTGTTGCCAAAGGCTTTCAAGACAAAGATGCCTGCAATGTTAGAAATGATTCCCCAACATGTTCTAAGGAAAGTTTACGAGCAGTCTTAGGAGTTATGTCAGCAACTGGCTGGGTATGCAAATCCATGGACATTAAAACTGCATTTTTACAGAGCAAGAAGTTAGATCGGCCCATCTACCTTCTTCCTCCCAAAGAAGCTAATGTACCTACTGGCTACATTTGGAAATTATCCAGATGTGTGTATGGTCTGACTGATGCATCTCGATCCTGGTACTTAACACTCAGAGAGGAACTAGTAAAGCTAGGAGTCACACCATCAAAATATGACCGGGCAATTTTCACTTGGCATTTTAAAAACAAGCTCCAAGGCATAATAGCCACTCATGTTGATGATTTCTGCTTTGCTGGGTCAGAAGCGTTTGAATACCAAGTCATGAATGAACTTTGTAAACTTTTCAAAATAAAATCTGAAGAAGTTGCTAAGTTTCAATATATTGGATTAGAAATAAAAAAAATCCGATAGTAACATCAAGATTGGACAAGATGAATATACAAAGAAACTTAGGCCTATTCCACTGCAGAACGGAAGAAAACTAGAAGACAAGCTAACACCAACTGAAATCACCGAGGCCAGGCAGCTAATAGGTCAGCTCAATTGGCTAGCCACCCAAACAAGACCTAACCTCAGTTTTGATGTCAGTGCACTAAGTGCAATATTAAAACAGGAAAATGTGGAATGTATTAGACAAATCAACCGGACTATAAAAAAGACAAAAAAGGAGAAATCACAAATTCATATCCCAGACTTGGGTAACCCTAAACTGTTGCAAATTATAGCATACAGCGATGCATCTTTTGCTAACCTAACTGATGGTGGATCACAGGGTGGCTACATAATCTTTTTAGTAGGCAACAATAACCAATACATGCCCATAGCCTGGCAATCCAAACGCATCAAAAGAATAGTTAAAAGCACTCTCGGTGCAGAGACTCTGGCCATGGTTGATCTCACTGAGGCCTGCTTTTATTACAGAAAATTAATACTGGATTTGTTACAATTAGAAGACCACCTTACGAATATAAAGATAACATGCAAAACAGACAATTCTTGTTTGTATGACGCAGTGCATTCCACCACACAAATCCTTGATAAAAGACTACGAATTGAAATGGCAATCCTTAGAGAAATGGTTGACAGAGGAGAAATTGTAGAGATATCATGGATACCCACAGACAAACAAATTGCGGATAGCTTAACAAAAAAGGGAGTCCACTCCTTCAAAATTCTCCAATTCATATCTGAACCCAAGGAATCATCTGTCTAATTTTCAAGTATGCAGTCTTAAATCTTTGTTCAACTGTCTTTTTCTTTTTCCCTGCAGACAGCCATTTGATGTTGCCTCCTAAAATATCCCACCTCAGTACCAGAAAGAAAAGCGGGGAAGTGTTAACATCCTATCTTGGCTTACGGGACAAGCAATTATCTCCCCCTGGAGGAAGAGGGAGCTGTGAGGAGAAGAAGGAGGAGAAAGGGGGTTGACCACTTTTTTAGAGGGATCTCTTCGAGACAAGTCGCACGTGTCAACTCTAAAATAAAATATATATTTATCCTATTCTTGCCTGGACCTTATTTATCTTAATTAACAATGTTGTCAGTTGCAATATCAATACTTTCTATACTATAAGATTTATTTAGGGATTTGTTTGATTTCTGGGCATTGCATTGCATTACTAATTCTTTTAGGCAATTTTATTATTGATGTTGGGGACACTAACAATTCAATTTAATTCATTTGCTGAGGTTATTTGTTTTAATGGCATATCCACCCTTGATGATTATTTAATGCTAAATCCTGTTTATACATATGTATTTTGGATGAATAGTTTGTAGGTGATTTTATTCTTAAATGAGTTAAAGCTTATTCATTTGCACACAAATGGTATTGCTATTGTTTGCACACAGTTAAATAGTTTCTAGTATTGTTATTCAACACTAATTATTCTATTCAACATTCATTTGCACATAGTTAAATGGTTCCAAGTATTACTATTCAATACCAATAGTTCAATTTTTGCACACAGTTAAATTGTTTAAAGTATTGTTATGTAATACTAACAATTCACTTTAATCAGTCATTTTTTTGCACACAGTTAAATGGTTCAGAGTGGACCAGGGAGTAATGGCAATGAAGAGATACTCCACATTCCCCAAAGCTCCAGGACTGGGGCCTCACTATCAGATGGTTTAGTGTCATATCCAAGACACTAGTTTAAGGGAGGTGGGGTCTTACCTCTCTGTAGAGATGCAGTTGGGATATTCTACACACCCAGGCAACTGGGCTGGCAGTGCAACTGGTACAGAAAAGTGATCTACGATACAAACTGATAAAGTCATTTTGGAAATTTGTTTTTGGATGAATTATATGTAATTCATAAAACATTTTTTAGCCTCATCCCATAATTCATTGGTGGTGAGAGGTATAACTACATAATATTGTTGTATATCGAGGAAGCAAGTGACAATAACACTTGTTTAGAAAAATATAAACATCTTGTTTATTTAGTACAAAACATCAAAATTGTTGTGCAGGAGAGAGAGAGAACGAGAGGCGGATAAACAGGATACTGCTATGATTTATACCACATTGACATAGATATATTCAGAGACTTGCTCCTTCATACTTCTTTCATAGGAGCCTGATACAGGGCTGCCTTACAACCTGGGAATCTCCTGACCCCCACTTCAGGCTAACATCCAGATCGCAATGCTTGTCCACTCTGCTAACTGCTCTCCCTGACTGACTGCTGGAGTTAAAAACTTGCATCATTATTGTTATGGTACCCAATCTGCGGACTGTAATGAACTCTTCCTGTTGCTATTAATACTGGGAGAATAATCATCTTGGTGTGGAGTTCTCCCCAGCCTAACACTTTGGTAGTCAGACTGACGTTCAACACTTTTTTTTATCTATGTTGTATTATACTTTGATTAATATACTTTGTTCCATGTAAACCCAAGTTTGTGTCTTTCTTCCAGACCCTTTACTGGTCCACAACAATTATACATTTTCCTGGATGCCCACACATTCTTCCTTCTGAAGCACCACCTACACAATTCACCTGGCATTTCTGCTATCCCTTGTTTACCCTAAGACACAGCTGCATATCCTGTTTTTGAAATCCACACTAACCAGCCTGTTAAAGGTCAATATGTAACAATATTTAATCTATTAATCAGGCACCTGAGCTTGTTTTTAGCATATTAGTTTTTGGAAATTCCAAAACATTTATTGTTTTTAGTCAGGTTCAATTGACAAAGTAATTATGATGCAAAACTGGACCCTTACTTTATGCCCATCATGTAAGCTAAACCAAATTTATATTGTTTGATTGCATAAATATCCAATTAAAAGTGTCCTAGATAGAAACCAAAGTTAGCACCATTTTTTGCCCATGACCTTTTCTGGTTACCAGAAAATCAAGATTTAAAATAGAAAAGAAAAAAATGACATTTCATTTATATTAGTAGAAATGATGTCCTGGGAGCCATAAACTATAACCACTCTACAGCATTTATTAACTTATAAGTCAGCATAAACACATAGTTTAGTGTTATGAGTGTATTTATTGCTTCTCTAAAAAGTGGAGTCAGATGATCTTACAATCAAGTTTACATAACATCAAGAACAAATCATTGATTTTCTCAGAGGTATTTTCACTTAAGTATAATTCTATAAATACATAGTTAAAATCTATCATCTTTTATTGGAATCGAAGTCTCAATTCAAGTTTTCTGCAGGAACTAGGTAATGCTTAGAGATCCAAATAACATAATATTGTTAATTCTTTTTCTCCTTTTCTTCCCTTATTTGTAACTCCCAAGTGTTTGTGATAGAGAAAAATTCTCAGACGTCTTTGTAAAGAAAAATTATTTGTGAACCTAATTCTATCATTTATATCTATTAGTTAGGATTTTAAAAATCATCCAAATTTTACTTGGAAAAACAAAATCTGTTTGGGCGGTTCATTGAAGAAATTAACTTTTGTCCAATAAGATTGGCAAATGATTTTATTTCACTCTCTACATCAGAGAGAAACCTTACAGTCTGGGGTAATGTTGATTTGTGAATTCTACAAAAGATTTCAAAGATTTTAGTGTCTGTTTACAAAGCTGAACTTATGAAGATCTCAATTGATGGCGCTTTGTGAAGGACTAAGTTCTGCCAACAATGTATGAGTGGTAATACTTGGCTGATGTTCAAGCAAGACTTCAATTTCACAACAGAAGGTCTTCCTGACCTTGGTTTGTCTTCGAGGCTTATATCACCTTCTTTGAAATGTCTGAATGAGTTTTGTGCCACACATTAGCTAAAAGTTCCTGGACCTTCCATATTATTAATTTCTTTTGCCCTTACCCTAACACTCACTCCCTTTTTTTTCACAAATAGCATAAAATGGTTCTAATTGCAATTTTTTAAACACTCATTATCAAAGGTATAAAATAAACAGTGTTTATGTTATATCTTAATGAGTAGAGTATTCGCCAATAGTCCAGGTGACCAGGGTTCAGTCCCAGGTCGAGTCATACCAAAGACTCAAAAAAATGGTACTTGATGCCACCATGCTTAACACTCAGCATTATAAGGCAAGGATCAAGGGTAAAGTGGAGCAATCCAGGGAATGGAGTGGCGCCCTCCCCGACACCTCGGTGTTGGTTAGTTTGTTTGTATGGCATATCAACCTTTGTAGGTTATTTAACGCCAAATCCATTTTTACGTAAATAATCTGTTCTATTGAAAACAGTTCAGTTTAGCATAAGTACACAGTTTAATTGTCAAAAACATTTCCATTTCAAACTATTTAAGTAGTTATATGTAATAATTCAGTTAAGTGTAAATACAGTTTTAATGTCGAAAAACAGTTCTATTTGAAATAATTCAGTTAAGCATAAGCACGCAGTTTAAGTGTAAGTACGGTTTAATTGTCAAAAACGTTTCTATTTTTAGCTATTCAGTTTACTCAATTCATTTTAGCATAAGTATGCTGTTAGTTCTATTTAACCCATAGATAGGGCCCTATCAGGTGCTACCACTCCGGGCCAGAGTGGACCTGGGAGCGATGGCAATTAAGGGGTACTCCGCATTCCCCAAAGCTCCAGCACTGCTGGAACCTCACCATCAGATTGTTTAGTGTCATATCCAGGACACTCGTTAGGGGGGGGTCTTACCCCTCTGCAGAGGTGCAGTCAGTGTATTCTACAGCCCCAGTTGACTGGGCAATACACAGATTTAAATGTCAAACAGTTTTATTTCAGATAATTCAGTTCAGCATAAGTACACAGTTTAGACGTCAAAAACAGTTCTATTTCGAGCAATTCGGTTCAGCACTAGTACGCAGTTCCAATGTCAAAACAGTTCTATTTTAAACAATTCAGTTTAGCATAAATACGCAGTTTAAATGCAAAAATCAGTATAGTGAAAGAAGCACGGTTTAGTTCTATTTAACCCATAGATAGGACCCTTATCAGGTGCTACCACTCCGGGCCAGAGTGGACCTGGGAGCGATGGCAATGAAGGGGTACTCCGTATTCCCCAAAGCTCCAGCACTGCTGGAACCTCACCATCAGATTGTTTAATGTCATACCCAGGACACTCGTTGGGGGGGTCTTACCCCTCTGCAGAGAAGCAGTCGGTGTATTCTACAGCCCCAGCCGACTGGGCAACACACCTCGGTGTGGTAGCTATTTAAAAAAGGGAGCCTTCGGGTCACCCTCAACTAAGGTCGCTAACTTAACTTTAACAACAACTTATGTTATATCTGAAGATAAAGAATAAATAATTCAGCAACAATTGGGCAAGTTGTATCAAATTAATCATATAACACATTGCCAAAAATCCACAGAAAAATTCAAAAAAACTTTTGACTCAACCTGGTAGCTTGAAATATTGTATTTTCAACAGAAGATTTTTCTTGTTCCTTATCAAATGAGGAACCTTAACACTTTATGGCAACTCATTTGCATATTCCAATTGCCAATATCATAATTCTTGCACTTCATGACTAGCCAGAATTTAGGAATTGTTATTTCTGTCTCGACAGTGGTTAATTGAAACCGTGGATAAAAGGAAACAACTGTAGATGGAAAATTGGGTTAGCACTTTATAGCCATTTGTCTTGGGCAGAAAAAAAACTCCATACAGCCATCAATTTGAACATATTCAAAACGTAAGGTAAAAACTGGGGGAAGATATTCACACAATAAAGCTAATGAGATTGAAACTTGAAACACATTTTAAGAATATTTTTGACATCAAAAAAACTTTTTTTAAAAAGAGAAAAGAAAAGAAAAGAAAAAAAAAAAAAAAGAATAATTAACCAGTCAAACAAAACCAGAACAATTTGATAAAAAGGTTAAGTTACTTTAACCACTATAGAATGGCACGATAACTTACAAGAAATTTCTGTCAGAGTAAGAAGAATGAGAAAAAAGCAATTGCTAGGGTGAATCAAATGTTTTGCAATATTTTGGTATGTGTTAGTTTGTAGCACTTATTTCAAGTGATCAAAGAAGTTCAAGCTGTGGCTGGTAGTTTCATGATATTTGTTATGCTGATAGCATTGAGCAATACTATCGCTTGGTTCAGTTACCATGTCAAATGTAATAATATACTGCATGACACCATTGTAACAATATAACGGTCACTGATACCAGTGTCAAATGTAATACCATAGTGCACGACAACATTTGTAGTACCAAATTGATTTGAAAACCCCACAGTTTAATTCAGGAACTTCTGTTTTATGAAGTCACTGTGGAAACAAACATTTTGTTGCACAAAAAGTGAAAGTGAAAATTGATAATAGTACAGTAAACCTAACAGTCGAAGAAGAAAATTTGCTTGGATCACAAGACCCTATACAATTAGGCAAGGTAAGCTTAAAACCATGTATTCTGAGGCAGTGCTTCATGCCATAGATTTAGTTTCAGTTTGTTTCTTTGTTTAATGGCATATCAAACTTTGTGGGTTAATTAATGCCAAAACTATCCTTGTAAAAGAACAGTTGTAATACTCTAACCTATAGCTGCAAAGAAAAGGGGGTTTATACCTTTTCCAAGTTCAAAAGTCAATGCAATAAAATGACAGAAGTTCAAACTCATTTTTTAATCCAGTATGTTTGCCATTATTCCATGAAAGCTCACATCTCCAGATGTTATAGAGGCAAATCTGTTGAGTAACATTTGGAGGGGATCAAATGAGCCCAGCATCTCACAGTGTGGTGCTGTCACCTTCACGACTTTAGCAAAAGCATGCAGAGCTGTTGAATAGTGCCTCATGTACTACTAAAATATTGCAAAACTTTTGACTCACCCTAGTAGATAATAATTCAAGATAATTCATAGATTGTTATAAAAGCAATGATTCCCTTGTAGGGAGACAATAAATAATAACCTACCTTAAAGAATGGGCATGTCCATTGGGTATCTTAAGGAGTGTCACGACAATCTAAAAACCATTCTCAATCTCTTTTGCCTGTACTTTGCACAGGAGAGACATGTCATAGACCCTGCCAGGGAATGATAAAGTCATGTGACTATTTTATTTTTCCTTATCAAGTAAACCTTTTTTCCATTTCATAGCCCTAACATATACTAATTGTTCCTGAAACAATATGTCTATATTTCTAACTGTTGAGACGTCTTTTTAAATTCTTTATTCTTAATATGATTGCTAAATTGTAGCAAATGATTTCGTGAGCCAAATGAATGGGAGTTTTTCCTTTTTTTTTTTGCTTCGAATAAGGGTATAAGGTAAAAGTTAAAGATTGACTGAATAGTTTGAGTAGGGGCTTATTTAATGTTAGTTTGGAAGTATTAGTATCGGATAGATTTGGAGGGCGATTTGTGTAAGTCTTGTTCAGTGTAAATCATGGATGTGGATGAGTATTAAAAATACCTTCTTACCTCAGTACCGAATCCGGAAGTGGTCAGCCAAAACCGGATGAGGTAAAGATGGTATTATATATAGTAGAGGAGTGTGGAATGCCCTGTTTTTCATTGGCTGTTACTGAAGGATAGATGTCTATAAGAACAGGCAAAGTCCAGCCTTATTAAAAAAATTTTTTGCTTTGGTAGAGGCACGAGCGTAAGCACGTCGTGATCAAGGAGGTGGTTTGGCTCTTCCAGGGTCATGCCAGGGTTTCTGTCGGAGCCGATATGATGCAAAAATAACCCGAAATCGGCAATGAAGACAGTTGCATCACTGAAGACCTCCTTGATGCATCTAGGATGTATGATTGAAAAGTATGTATATTACATGTATAAAAGGTTGAATGTTCTTGGCATGTACAAATGTGTTTATCCTGTCTTTCCTTCTGTTGCGTTCAATGTTAGTATATTATAAATATACTAATAGTAATAATGGTACTTGGTGTGTGGAGACTTGACTAAATATCTCCCAAGAATTTTTTGTCCAGTTTTCTTATCCTGCAATAAAAGCAAAGATTGTCTTCAAAAAAACAAAAACTGATCTACCATTTTACTAACTTGCAAAAAGTGGATCCATTTTTATCATTATACTGTGACCCTATAGGGTTGGAGACCAGTCCGAGAAATTTCATTAACTAGAGAAAAAAAGAAACTGATATGGATTTAGGAAGAATAGAATAGTATGTGTAATGACAGAAAAGATTTTTGAAATGAAGTTTAGATAAAAATTGTGTTATTTTCAATAAGAATGGTTGGTTGGTTGGGTTTTTATGGTATATCAACCTTTGTAGGTTATTTAATGCCAAATCTATTTTAAAGCAAATACTCAGATCTATTTCAAACAATTCAGTTTAGCATAAGTACAGTTTAATTGTCAAAAACATTCCTATTTCAAGCTATTCAGGTCAGTCAAACAGTTCTAATTCAGTTTAGTATACTTATAGATTTTGTTTACACAGTTAAATGTCAAAATAGTTCTATATTAATATTTAGCATATTAAATGTTGAAACAGTTCTATTTTAAACAATTCGGTTTAGCATAAATACAATGTTTAAATGCAAAAAACAGTAAACTCAAGAAACCACAGTTTAGTTCTATTTAACACATAGATAGGACCCTCATCAGGTGTTACTACTCAGGGCCAGAGTGGACCTGGGAGCAATGGCAATAAAGGGGTACTCCACATTCCCCAAAGCTCCAGCATTACTGGAGCCTCACCATCAGATTGTTTAGTGTCATATCCAGGACACTCATTAGGGGGGAATTCTTACCCCTCTGCAGAGAAGCAGTCGGTGTATTCTACAGCCCCAGGAGGCTAGGCAATTTTGATAAGAAATTTCACAAAAACAAATTGTTTAATAATATATATATGTGTTTCTGTTTTCAACATTTTTTAAACTAAAAGCAGTCAGAAGATAGGTGAATTGTTTTGACAAATCGCTGTGTTGCATGATGGTTTAAAGTGAAAGAGTGAATACAGATTAAAGCCCAGACCAGTCAATCATTAAAAGGCAGCCAAGTATGAACATTCTAAAACTAGAACGGCCTATTTCTTAAATTCAAATGAGGAATTTAAAAAAAAAAAACACACTTCAGTTGAAAATTACTGAAATCCAAATTAAGAGAAAATTGATATTTTTTGTTTCGCTCCTCACCACCCCTCAGATGAAGATTTATATGAAATGACAAGGTTTGTCCCTTGCAGACATAAATCAGCCGGACTGAGCAGAAGGCAACAACTAGATTTCATGTACTCTAGGCTCTGACCTTGTGTCTGACTACCTAGATTGAAGAGGCAGAGAAAAACCATGTTACATGATGTTGTCTTACTAATAGACAATATTATAAAGAAGCAAAGAGAGACTGAAATAATGTGATACTTAGAGGTAGCCTTGTGCCAGACCTGATGAGATAAAGAACAGAAGTGAAATTGAGATATGATATTTTAGAGAAGCAGAAAGAGAGAGCAGCACATGAGTCAATGAGCATTTTCCCTGAAGCTCTGAGTCTTTGACCTTGTACCAAACTGCCCTGAGTATAGAAAGCAAAGACAGCTGACCATAATACAATGTGAAAAAGCAAAGCAACTTAATGTGATAAGCATTTGTGAAGTAGTACCAAAGATTGAGGAAAGCAAATATTTTACCTTGTGCCAGACTAGAGACAGTAAGATAAGAAAAGCCTAAAAATTATACAAGGAATTGGCAGACTATTAATTCGTGAACTGGTATCTCACTAAAAATTATCACCTCCGATATGGGGGAATATATGTATCATTTTTGAAAGACATTTTTTCTATACTAGATATTGTTATTTTTGTAAGCTGTGTTTTGTTCTTAGTTTTTGACTTGTGTTTTTTTTTATTTCTAAATTGTGTGGTCTCATGGATTTACTCACCAACCAGTGGCTCTGACTAGTGATTGATCTGTTATCTTGATCTAAAAAACACAACTTGTTATTGATTATTCATTTTTGATTAGTATTTCCTTCATCTAAATTTTAGAGGAGACTCTTCTGGTAAAAGAGGTAGTTGTGCTGAGGTTAATGAAGTTGGTATTAATCCTTGAGTTAGTTCCTCCCTTCTAGGGACATTTCACCTGGTTTAGTCACACTTGCCTCTTGCCTAAGCAATAATCACAATCCACGTTCTTTCACCTCCTTTCTTTTCCTTCTTCTTGTGATTGTAAGTAGCACAGAAATCCAGTTCCTCAAACATGATAGCTGTACACGATTCGTGGGTTCTTCCAAACTGCACTTCCCCAGTGGGTGTGATTTCAATACCACCTAGCGCCTTTACAGTATCAATCCTGATCAGCAAGACATACCCAAAAAGGCTTTTCATACACTACCAGTACATTAACCTCAGCACGATTACCTCTTTCACCACATTGCTTTTTAACACGATTCATCCAGATGATCATTCAAAGGCTCTCAGTTATCATCATCCCCAAGATGTACCAACAGTATGGATTTCTTTGACTATTAGTCATTGGTCTTGGAAACTCCTCTAGATGGCATCCAGTGTCTGTTCAGAGCGGATAAATGTAAGTTTTTGCTGGTCAGCCAATACTGGTGAGTAATTGTATAGGAGTTCATAGGAAAATGATGCTTAGTTTATCATCGCTTCTTTGGTATGTCTCACTTGTCTTATTTTAATGGTCTATGTTATGGGAGATAAGTGACTGCAAAACTGCTGTTTTATAGGGTGCTGCTTCTAGGATTTGTTCAAAGCAGCATGCAGCATTTTTGCTGGCTAATTGGTGTTTAATGGTTTTATCAATCCTTGTGGGTTTATTAAATACCAAATCTTATATATATATATATATATATATATATATATATATATATATATGTATATGATTTGTAAGCAAATAGTTTGTAGGTAAATACTTTTGTTTTTAAACAAATTGTTAGAGTGTGAAACAAAAGTTTGAAGACAAATTTTGCTTCACAAGTATATTCTGTAGATAGTCGGGGTTTTTTTGTAGGTGTGTTTTTATACATTTCTGCCAGATTGAGGTTGGTAATTATGTTGTCATTTTCAATATCCATATTTTCTAGGATTTATTTAGGGCTTTGGTCGATCCTTGAGAATTGCATAATTTTTGTTTGTTTGGTCTTGTTTCATAATTTTTAGGGATGATTTTTTCCGATTTAGATTCAGAGAGATTTCATTTGGGTTTTTTGTTTGTATTTGCTTTATGTACACTATTTTATTTACTGGTCCTGTGCTGCACCAACCACCACTGAGTGTTGGAAATTTACCAAAGGGAGTACCTCTTCACCTTGATTGAGATTGGACAGTATACTCATGTCAGGAGGGTGATTTGAGCTTCTTCTATTTTCTGGTTTTCAGCACTCAAAACTTACTGCTTTAAAGTTAAACAGTGGATAAAGCCTTGTTTCACTTGATACAGTTGACTCTCAGCCACTGCCTTCATGTACCTTTGAGATAAAAAGGGTCGGTAGTTTTTTTCTAACCCCCATCTTACTGAAGTAAGGGCCAAAGTGGAGTGATTCATGCCATGGACTGCTCAACCACCAGGATCCCATCTTTAGGCATTCCACTGTCACCTACAGCCAACAAGTGGCTCAATTGGGGAAGGGGTCTTACCCTTCTGCAGAGATGGAGTCGGCATATTCTACAAGCCTCAGTCAACAGGATGCACAGAAAGATTATAGATAAAAGATAAATTGATATAATCAAACCTTCAAGTAGTTTTTGTTGATGTTACATCATATCTTGACACTGAAGTTGCTGTTTATTTATTTTGACATTTTGTGTCTTTCAAGCAAGCAGCATGAAATAAAAAATACAGCATAGAATATGACATCAGAAAAAATCATCAGCTGAACTGGTAAATTGACAGACAACTATAAGTATTCCAATAATTTCCATAGAGATACGAATGGCAGTATAGGCTGTCTTGACTTAAAAAAAAAATTTTAGTGAACGGGAAGTAAAAAATGATGTTAAAATGTTGTTTCTGTTTGATGATTATGACATAATGATGGCAAAAGAAAACAAAATTAAGACCAGAGGTCCATAGATTGCTACCAATGTTGATTAGAATATATATGTGGGGCACAACAGCAAAGTCTAAGAGGGTCTAATAATTCATAATTTATACTGGCATAATATATTCAGGAAACCAATGCTAAACTAACTAAGAAGAAATATCATAATTAAGTTGCATTGACAGCACAGATTTTTCTCTCTACATCTGTCCCTGTCATCCAATGCTCCTGGCAGGTCTTTGAAATTATATCCTGGGTTCAAACAGAGCTAATGTAAATAATTTCTTACACAAGCATGTACAGGTGTAGGGATCCATAGAGGAACGTCACTTCTGAGTTCACCCTTGCTTTTCCAGAAGTGTCCCGTATGTCTGATTCGTCATACTTGGATGGTTTTTGAGAAAGAAGAAATATACAGAGCTTTAATAGAACTCCAAGGTAGAACTCATTCCCAGCAAGCAGAGGTGCCAAACACGGGCATTGCATCTCCAGGGCACTGCTACTAAACTAACCCAGAAGAAATATACACAGCTTTAATAGAACTCCAAGGTAGAACTCACTCCCAACAAGGAGGTGTGCCAAGCTATTTTAAAACTTGTAACATCTGCGAGGGTGGGAGTTAAAATTCATATGACGATGTCATATCTACTTTTGATTACTTTTTTTTACCAATGTGATCCAAGCACTTCAACACCGAAGGAAGAAATAAGTGGACCACATTGAAAAATAAACCACATTTGGTCAGCTATGGGTAAAACAGTAGAACAAACTAGGCCCCATTCATCTCTCGGAGGTGCCCATGGTGTAATGGTTATCGTCGTAGGAAATGGACATGGCAACACGAGTTCAAATCCTGGAAGAGACTGATTGCATCATTTCACATAGCACCTTGGAAAAGGTATGAATCTAATAATTCTCCCTCCAGTTATGGGTAAATAGTAGGGCAGACTAGGTTCTTCAGCCTTGGTGAGGCAACTAGTCTAGGAGAAGGAAAACTCTGAATTCAAACCTGTTAAATTCTGCTTAAAAATTGACACTGTGTCATATCCTGCCCGAGCAGAGGGGTTGGTAAATATGGTAAAACAAACTAGGTTGTTTAGCTTTAGTAAGGCAACCAAGAGAAGAAAAAATGGGAATTCAAACTAGCAGTGTATCTTGCTCTGAAATTGACTTTGTGTCATATCCTGCTCATGGCAAAAGAGTTAGGCAAATACAAAGGTGAGATGAAAAGTTTATATGATGTTGTCATATCTGCCCTTCATGACTTTTTTGACTAATGGGGTCCAAACAATCCAACCCCAATGGAAGAAGTGAGTGGATCACAAGGGGAACTATGTTGAAAAATAAACTTCATTTGGTCACATTTCAGGAGAGTATCTTGGTCAGCCAAAGAACTTTTTAGCCATCCCTCATAAATACCCCTGTTCCCATTACTGCTATTGGGATTCCCATATGTAATACGTTTTAAATACAAAGTTCAGTGTTTGATTTTTGGCTGTAACAGAAAGCAGGAAAAATAAGGAATGATGAAAAAAATGGAGTAGACATTCATTATTGATTAATTTTTCTCATTAAAATGGTTCAAAGAAAAATAAATTATTAAATAAAAACAAATGATAAAGAGATGAATGGGGCAAAACAGGTGAATATTATCTCTCTCTCTCTCTCTCTTTCTCTCTCTCCTTAACAATCCTTTTTTCATTATTTCTCATCATAGGTCCATAAATTTTCTCTTTCTCATAAAAAAAAAAAAAAAAACTGATTCAGAAATTTTGTTTTTTCCTGGAATTACAAAATTTAATAACATTTGTTAATCTGAAAGAGAATCACAAAGTATTTTTGATATACCTTTCAATTATGTATGTAAGAGAAGTTCTAATGGCCTTTTGTCTTTAGATATTATCATTTTTTAAGTACAATGAAGAAATGGTAATGAACTTTATGAAACAGTCAAGATATGCATTTGTGTGCATATATATATATATATATATATATACACACACACACACACACACACAAGGGCGATTCAATAAATAACATGAATTTTGTCCAAGAAGATGGCAATATAAAGTACTGTTTACAGTTGGACCTTTTTCAAGGAGATCAATAGTGATGGGTACTTTCAGGTTTCAGAAGACTGTCAGCATGACTTCCTTTGCTGACTGCTGCATCTAGAACTTTTTATTTACTAGAGAGTCAGTGTATTTCCACTCTATGGACTGCCTTTTCAACTCAGGCTCATCGTGGTAAACCGATGTTTAGCCCATTTGTGAACATTTTTTTGACTCTGTGCACATCACATATTCTTCTGTAAATTTCACATGGTTTGCACTTCTCAGACATTAAAAACTTCCTGGCAAACCTCTTTTGAAGCCCAGAGTACTCTATTAGATTTTCTGGCATTTTGAATAGCCTCAAAATGAATATTTTTGTGAGATAAAAATAATTTTTGTGAGAAACAAAACAATGCAGAGCATACATTTATGGAAAAAATTTGTATTTGCTTTTTTCAAAAAATTCTCCATATCTATTGATTGACCCTTATATATATATATATATATATATATATATATATACTCACACACAAGCATATATAATAAGCATAAAAAATGAAATAAATAAACTAAATTCAAATTTTGAACGAGCCAGTTTGTGTATAATTAACATTCTCTTTGGAAAAGTATGAAGTCCATGTATCTTGTACCATTGACAGCTACCTCGAAAAACCAAGTCTTGTCTCAAGCATGCTATAATGAATAATAAAGAAAAAAAAGAAAAGAAAATACCTATATATATATATATATATATATATATATATATATACACACATATATAAAGAGAGAGAGAGAAATAAAGGTCAGGTGAAAAGTTGATGGGTTAACTAAGATAACCTCATGAAATGTGACTAAATGACTTATTTTTCAACACAGTCCCCCGACAGTTCACTCACTTCTTCCATCGGTGTTGCAGTGGTTGGATCAAAACGTCATCAACAACATGACATAATCATATAAACTTTTAAGTCCACCCTTATGCATATATTCATACACACACAATATATATACGCAGGCAGTCCAAATCATTCAAAGTCTCATCAAAACAGAAGAGCTACAGCTGAATATTTTTATTGTGGCAACACACAAGCACTTCTAGAAAAACTAATTCAGATTTCTGTCTAAATTCTTGTGCAATAAACCAAAAAATGGACAAAACAGAAGCCTGAGTCATCGTAAAGTATAATACTTGATGAGGAGTCCTCTTCCTACACAACTGTGAAGAAATGGGTGGCAGAAATTAAATGAGGCAGCAACAGCATAGAAGATGACTCTTGGTCAGGTTTCCCCAAAGCGCCAACCACAGATAAACAAGGTGATGCCATTCATTGTATGGTTTTGGATAACAGCTGTCTAACTGATAGCTAAGTTTTGGTGCCCGTGGTGTAATGGTTATCGTCGTAGGAAATGGACACGGCGACATGAGTTCAAACCCTGGATGAGACTGATTACATTTCACATAGCACTATGGGAAAGGTATGAATCCAATTATTCTCTCTTCATCTATGGGTAAATAATAGGGCAGACTGGGTTCTCCAGCTTTGGTGAGGCAATTAGTCTAGGAGAAGGAAAACTCTGAATTAAAACCTGTTAAACTCCTCTTAAAAATTGATCTTGTGTCATATCCTGCCCGAGCGGAGGGGTTGCTAAATATGGATAGCTAAGTTTTGGTTCAGTATACACTGTTTTAACAGAGATCTTGAAGATGAGTTAGTTGACTGCCAGATGAATCCCAAAAATACTGTAATCAGAGGACAAACTGAAAAAGGTTAACATTTCCAGAGCCATTCCAACTCTCTTCCAAATTAACTCTAAGAATTTCATCTGTACATTAGTAACTCAAGATGAAACCTTGGTTCACTCCTTTGAACCAGAATCAAAAATTAAATGCAAACAGCAGAAACACACTGCTTCTCCACATCCAAAGTTCTAGCAGGCAGTGTCTGTTGGCAAGGAAATGACTTTTATTCTTTTTTAAGGTATAATCATGATAGACTACCTTGAAAAGTTCAACTATTAATGAACAGTACTATGCATCAGAATTAAGACAACTGAAGGAAGCAATCAATTCAAAATGCAGAGGTAAGTTGAGGACAGGTATGCTCTTGCTTCAGGATAATGTGCCCATTCACACTGTTCAGGTTGCAGTAGCTGAAGCAACCTATTGTGGCTTTGAATTGCTACCCCGACCCCCTTACTCACCAGACTTAGCTTCATCTTAATTTTTCTTGTTTCTTAAACTCAAATCCTGCTTGTGTGGTAGGCATTTTGGAAACAATAATAAGAATTTACGTGCTTTGGAGAAGTTTCTGGAGGACCAGGATGCCACCTTCTTCCATGATGTGATTGCAATGCTTGAGCCTCAATGGACCAAGTGCATTGATGTCAAGGGAGGGGCTATATTTAAAAAGTGTGAAAAACTTGTTTCTTTGACTTCTGGATGAGGCTTAAAACTTTTTGAATGAATTCCTTGTAAATGCAATCACGTTTACAGCTTATAAAAGATGATCATGATATAATCCATTAGAAAAAAAAAAAAAAAAAAAAAAATCAATATTCCTTTCATTAAAAGCTCTACAAATGTGCCTTATCCCAGACTTCATGTATATAAAACCAGCACGTCTGAGTTTGCAATATATGTTTGTGTGTGTGTGTGTATATATATATATATATATATATATATACATACATACATACATACATACACACACATATCCATTTTCTATTCTGTATTTGTTGACAAGCAAAAAACTAAAAAGAACAACAAAAATACTAGGCTCAATTAAATGAAAGAAAATATTTTAAAGAAATACAAAAAAGTCTCTGAATTTTTTTTCATTCAATCTGGGAAAGTACAAAACAATATTCAAAGAAAAGAAACCAGAAAGGAAAGAAATCTCTAAAATGAGACATGATAGAAAAGATACCAAAAAATAATTTGCAATAAATTTCTGTAAATGTCTTAGTATCAACTTCATCGCTCATAGTGCAATGATATATTTGCTGAATCAATTCTACCTGGGATATCAGAGATGACAAATATTGAAGGAAGTTTAAGAGAAGGAAAATTCTGAATTTACATCTGGTAAACTCCACTTAAAGATTGATCTTATGTTGTATACTAATGTGAAGGGGTTGGGTAAACTGGCCCATTGGCATAATGGTTAGAGTGTTCACCAATAGTCCAGGAGACCGAGGTTCAATCTTAGTTCGGGTCATACCAAAGACTCACAAAAACACTCAGCATTATAAGGTACAGATAAAGGGTAAGTGAAGAAATCCAGGGAACGGAGTGGTGCTCTCCCCAACACCTCAGTGAAGTAGCTATTGAAAAGGGAGCCTTTGGGTTTCCCTCGACTATGGTCAGCCAACTTATAATAACTTTACTATATTTAAAAATGAAGAAAGCTCAATATCAGTGATAGAGCATATATATCTAAGTTAGGATTGTGTAGACAGCCAGTAGTGCTTGGAGAGAAACTATGTCTGCGCTATTCTAACTTGATAAATATATATATATATATATATATATATATATATACACACACACAATGTGAATGTGTTTTTTCTACACTATCTGTACATACACTTTTGCCAACACCTCACATTCTTTCCTTTGGTTTAAACTATGAATAGAGATTTTTATCAGGTCCACAAGATCTTGTTCATGCCTCAAAGAGTTTGAGATCTCTGTTATACACTGTAAACCCATTTAATGACAGCAGATATCACTCACCCACTACTGTAAACCAACTTTAAAAATGAGATGAATTAAACAAAAACATTTCAGAAGATAATTTTTAATTCTAATTTTCTAATCATTAGACCATGATCCTTCACATGTTGGAGCATCTGATTCTTATCAGGCCACATTTCAAGTCATTTGCACCAAATGTTCTTTCTCAAACATTTCCGAACAGTACAGTAGAACTCTGCATTGGGGTCATTCCAGCCCATTTCACCAAGGGTCTGTCACAGAGGTCATCAAATTTAATCGAAGCTTGTAACAAACCCAATTTCAAAATACAACCCTCAAAATTTGGTAAAAACTCAAAAGGTGGGAAATTTTCAGAAATTCCTTAAAACTTTAAATGGCCATAAAATAGGAATGATTAATATCATTGGACTGAAATTTTAAGGATTTACTTCTCACATAGATACAAACAAATGTTGAAATTTATTTTTAAATTCGAAGACCATTGGGACAGACTTAAGGTTAAATTGGTTGGCATGGCCAATTCACTGTATTTACTCATATGATAAAATATAACAGCCTTTTGGTAAGAGAAAAAACATTTGGATAACAAGGAAGAGATATGAACAGACTTTAGAAATTAGAACCAAGATATTTATTTCCTGAAAAACTAAGCAGTAGATATGATGTCATTTTGTTATACAGTGAATATTGTTGGCATTCTTTTGTAAAGCTCGGTAGTTATGAGTCAGCACTCATTTGCATAAAAGAGATGAGTTACAAGTTGAAGTGAGATTATATGGACATTGGGGCATTCCATTGTTCACAAGTGGCTAAGTCCATTCTCTGGACAGTGATTGGCTGCTGGCCTAGTGAATGGGTATATATATATATATATATATAACGGCTTGTTTCAGTCATGTCATTGGCTCAGTATTGAGTTACTGCCCATTTTATTTTTTGTCTGCAAGCTGGATGATCACTGGGGCCACCGAGTTGGTAAGTGTTGTTATTATTGTTGTTTATTCTGCACATTAGAGCAGTGTGACTTCTACAGATATGACAACATTTTGTTAAGCAGTGGATATGAAGTCATTTTGTTAAGCAGTGGATATGATGTCATTTTCTTAAGCAGTGGATATGAAGTCATTTTCTTAAGCAGTGGATATGAAGTCATTTTCTTAAGCAGTGGATATGATGTAATTTCCCGAAAATATTAAAGCTGTCTTGGTTGTTATAAGAAGTATAGTATTCCCATTTTTGATTTGTGTTTACAGCTCTCAGATTTTATACCTTTCAGTTCCTTACATATTGACATTCCTCATATATTCATATATTAGTAGATAGAAAGGAATTGTCTGTAAGGGAAGGAATAAATATGAAGAAAAATGAGTGAGACAGACTAGATTTAAAAAAATAAAAAAAACTAATGAAATAAATTGTACAATTTCGTGGCTTTCATACTATCTATTCACACAATATGTATTTATTTACTCAGCTTAGCTTAGTTGTGGCATAAGGTCAAAAGTATGGGGCATCTATTGAGAATCAAACTAACAATGGTTTGCTGTTCTAACAAGCTGGCCTAGTCAGCTGGTGCAGTAAAATACACTAACTGCATCTCTGCAAAAGGGTAAGAATCCCCTGATGAGTGTCCTAGATATAACACCAAACAATCTGATGGTGAGGCTGCAGTAATGTTGGAGCTTTGGGGAATGCAGAGTACCCCTTTATTGACATTACTCCTAGGTCCACTCTGGCCCAGGAGTGGTAGCACCTGATAGGGCCCTATCTATGGGTCAAATAAAACTAAACTGTATGCTTTTGCTAAACTGGATTGTTTGAAATAGAACTGTTTTGACATTTAACTGTGTGTAAACAAAAAACTGACTTATAGTAAACTAAATTGTTTGAAATAGAACTGTTTATATGAATAAAAATGGACTTGGCATTAAATAACCAACAATGGTTGATATGCCATAAAACCAAACCAAACCGACAAGCTAACCAACGAAGAAGTCCCACAATATATTGTTTGAAACATCATTCTAAAATAAGACAATAAGAAAGAAAACTTTTGAAAATAAATCTGGACATGGTAGGAAGAAGAAATTATTGGTGAGTTGAGAACATAATTTTCTAAGAACTGCGTAAAAAAAACAAAAAACAATTATTACAACTAATGATTTTAGGAATAATTTGCAAGTCACTGGAGTAAACATAACAAGAAATACTAAAACTCTGCACTGAATGGATACTACAAGTTTGCTGACCTCAGAGAAACTCATTTATAAAAAGCCTGTCATTTGCAATCTTGTTCAGCATTTGCAAATGCACATATTGATAACCCTATCTCATTCTGGAAGAACATAGCATTGTGGCAATATTGTCTGCAGTTCACACATTTGTTAAGAAAGATTAGTGAGCTGCCAACATTGGCTAAGACTGTATAAGCCATAGGTCAGCTTCACAAAGAAAAAAAAACAAAGAATGAACCCCAGAATATACTTCTTTCTTAAGCAGGGGAAGAAGTTTGTTACCATCATCAGCACCTATGCACCCATCATGACCAACACTGATGAGACAAAAGATAAGTTCTATAAAGACTTTGAATATGTTATCTCCGCTGTTCCCACTGCAAACAAACTCATCATTCTTGGTGACTTTAATGCAAGAGTTGGACAAGACAGTGCCTCCTGGGAAGGAGTACTGGGTAAACATGGGACAGGAAAATGCAACAGCAATGGCCTACTGCTTTTTCAGACCTGCACCAAGCATAATCTTTTAATCACCAACACTATTCCACCTCCCTACTTGCAACATCTAGGATGCACCCTCACTCTAAGCACTGGCATCTGATCTACTCTGTCATTGTGAGATAGAGAGATAGGCAGGATGTGAGAATTGCAAAGGCTGTGTGTAGTGCAGAATGCTGGACAGATAATTGCTTAATCATTTCTAAACTAAGCATCAGAGTCCAGCCTAAAGCAAAACCACAGGGCAAAAAAATACCAAAGTGACTGAACATCACAAAGCTAAAAGACATTCCAACCAAACAATCATTTATTGAGGCCTTAGATGAGCAGCTTGATACCATCTCTTGGATGAGAAAGATGTGGAAGCAGTGTGGATCACTGTCTGGGACACCATATATAGCACAGCTATTGAGTGTTTAGGACCATCTATCAGAAGACACAGAGACTGGTTTGATGGGAACTATGATGAGATCATGTACCTCATAGGGGAAAAGCGCACTACCTACCTGGCACATCTCCATGATTCTCAATGTACTACCAAGAAATACACTCTAAAGAGCATCTGCAGCACCGTTCAGTTCAAGCTGCACAAAATGCAAGATTCCTGGTTGAGCACTAGAGCTGATGAAATCCAAGCTTATGCAGACAAAAATGACATGAAAAACTTTTACAGCAGTCTGAGGAAGGTCTATGGTCCAACCAGCGCTGGCTCATCTTTGCTTCTGAGTGCAGATGGAACCAAGCTCATATCAGAGAAGAACAAGATCCTGGAGAGTTGGGCTGAGCATTTAGATGGTGTACTAAACAGGCCATCTTCTATCAATGACAAGGCCATTGAATGACTGCTGCAAGACCCAGTGAACGGGTAACTCGATGTCACTCCAAAACTGAGAGAAGTGCAGATAGTTATCCGTCAACTATCCAGCGGAAAAGCATCTGGATCTGACTCAATTCTTGCAGAAATCTATAAGGAGGGTGGATCAACACTGATGGGTAAACTGACCCTCATTCAGCTGATATGGGTGAAAGAACAACTACCGCAGGACTTCAAGGATGCCTCCATCATCCATATTTACAAACGGAAAGGGAACCAACAGGCATGTGACAATCACCATGGAATCTCCTTACTCTCAATTTTGGGCAAGATCCTTGCCAGAGTCCTTCTAAATTGCCTCAACAACCATCTCAAACATGGACTCTTATTGGAGAGTCAATGCGGCTTCCGTAAGGAATGTGGGACTGTTGACATGGTGTTAGCTGCAAGAGAAGTGTCAGGAACAGAACACTGACCTCTACTCGCCTTATGTTGATCTGACAAAAGTATTTGACATGGTCAGCAGAGACAGCCTTTGGAGAATCATGGCAAAATATGGCAGCCCCAAAAAGTTCATCGCCATCATGAGACAATTTCATGACGGTATTCATGCAAGGGTGTAAGACAACGGAGAAAGATCCATAGCCTTTCCTGTCTCAAATAGGCCCCCACTCTTTTCAGTATCATGTTTTCTGTGATGTTGTTTGATGCATTTAATGGCTTGGAAAATGGAATCAACATTTGATATCACACTGACGGCTCTGTTTTCAACCTCAGAAAGTTTCAGGCAAAGACCAAGGTGAATACTGATATTGTCAACGAGTCTCTGTTTGCAGACGACTGTGCACTGAATGCTACTACCAAAGCCAACATCCAAAACAGTGTTGACAAGTTCTCAATGGCCTGTGACAATTTTGGCCTAACCATCAGCACAAAAAAGACAGAAGCGATGCACCAGCCAATGCCTGGAAAACCATACGTCAAGCATAACATCACCATTAAGGGGCAACGACTGAAGGTGGTAGAAAAGTTCACCTACTTCAGCAGCAAGTCTATTGTCATGGATGAGGAGGTGAACACCAGACTCACAAAAGCGAGTGCAGCCTTTGGGCAATTCAACAGGAATGTGTGGAATCAGAGAGGCATCTTGGAAACAACCAAAATCAAGGTATACCGGGCTGTCATTCTTACCATCCTCCTTTATGGCTGTGAAATGTGGACAACTTATCAACAACAAATAAAGAAGCTAATCCACTTTCACGCAACCTGTCTGAAGAAGATTCTCAGGATCACATAGCAAAGACACATCCCTGACACTGAAGTTTTAACTCGGGCTTCTCTTCCCAGCATCTACATCATCTTGATGCATTCACAGCTTCATTTGGCCAGTCATAGTAAGTAAGCAAGTTTGTACTCCAGTCGCGCTATTATGCTCACTTTCGGGCAAATACCCTTGGGAAAGGCATGAACCCCCTTATCCTCCCAGCTATGGGTTAAATAGTACCACTACTGTTCTTCTAGGAGAATGGCATTGGCATTAAATAACCAACAAAGGTTGATATGCCATCAACCAAAGAAAGATAACTTGTACACATGAATTGGATTTTTAAAAAATCCTCCTCATGGGTTGTAGAATCACAGAGTCCATCTTGAATGACAATAATTGTTACCCTATGTGAGCATATATATATATATATATATATACACACACACACAGTGACGTTGCCCTCCTCGGCCCCCGTGACATCAACTTCTTCGAACCATTTCGATATTCTTGGCCGGTGATCATCTAGTGGTCCCGATAGGGGCATCGCATATTTCTTTTCGGATACAAGAAATACAATCGAGGGAGTGGGAGAAAAAGAACAAATGAACAAAACGAACAATACAAGCCTGGGGTTAACTCAAAGTGCAAGACAAGGAGTAATGTAACACTCTGCATTCCTGTGGGCATATATAGACTAACGCTAGCGTGGATTTCTAGCAAAAATTCTACAACCCATGAGGAGTGCTGACTTATCTTGACTCATCTTCCCTCACTGCTCTGGACCTCATCTCATCCGACTGGTCTCTGCTGTCCAGTGTTGACTCCCCTGTCCGTCGTCCGTCGCCAACTGCCTTCTTCGAGTTCCTTTGTCCAACTCTCTGACTGGCGTTCCCTTCCTACTTCCAGTCATGCTGAGGTCTCGAGTCCAAAACCTTTTGTCTGATTTCACGCCAAAACAGACAAAGGAATCGTCTGCTTGGCGGACCTCCTACATAGTGTTACAACACACTTTAAAATGAATAGGTCCAGAAGTGAATTTGTTTTTAGGTTATTTATTTTTCTTTAACACGTGTCTGATGTTTTAAGTCATCTTCAGGAAGTAAATAGTTTGAGTATTTGAGTGGTCCCTTTGGTTTTTAAAGTGGTGACCATAAAAATAAACCATTTACTTCTAGAAGATAACTTAAACGTCAGAAACATGTGTTGAAGAAAAACAAATAACCTAAAAACAAATTTATTTGTGGACCTATTCATTTTAAAGTATTTACTTTTTTCTCTCATTGGACTAATGAAAAAATTATATATATATATATAAGAACACATAAGTATACCAAAATCTATTTGATTATTCATTTGTAAATGTTTAACTGTATTCATAATTATTCAAATTTTTGCAGTTATATTTTAATCATAGATTGGACCTGAGCAAGTATAATCATTATAGGTCAGGGTGGATCTGCGAGTAATGGTAATGATGGGGTACTCCACACTTTCCAGAATTTTAAAACTGGAGCTTCACTACTGGACACAGTTTAGTGTCATACCTAGGACATCCTTTATCTATAGAAATAATTTGCAAAGTTATACTGTTTCAAGTATCTCAATCTAGAACTAATTTATACACAATTATATGGTTTCAAGTAATTAATAATTCTTGGTAAGCAATATTAGCTTCAGGTAACCATTCTTAATACAAGTAATTTGTACACAGTTATAAGTTATCAAGTATTCCTATCTGATACAAAAAATTTTCAAACAAATCGATTTGTAAATAGCATATTTGATGGCTTATAATACACTTTTCCCCCCCAAAAAAAATGTCTTAAAAAATCAACCCATATCTTATAAGGTCAAGGGTCAGTTTTGGGTTACTGGCTTGTGGAGCTTTTAGTTGTGCAATTGCCCTTTAATTCAACTGCAAATATCTCCGCCATGGAAACTCTTTTCTAACGCAACAACATATACAGTACTAATTTACTGATACTTCATGTAGAATATTTGGATTTTTTTTAGGATCTGAAAGTTTTAAAATGACTTGATATTGGGGGGGGGGGGTCTATAAATTTCATCGCAACACCATGCACTTGACATTTGTAGCTTAAACTAATTTACTTATTTAATTTTTTTAAAATGTCCCCCACCTAAATCGAGGAGCATCTTATAAGCCATCAAATATAGTAAGTAGTGGCAACGATAGGGTACTACACACTCCCCAGAGCTCTGGAGCAGGAATCTCACTTCTGTGTCTATTTCCTACGATGATAACTATTACACTACAAGTGTCTCCTCTAATAGGTTTGAATCAGTTTTCCTTCTCCTAGACTGGTTGCCATGCCAAAGTTAAAAAAGCCCAGTCTGTCCAACTATTTACACATAGCTGGAGGGAGATTAGTTGGATGCAAACCTTTTCCAAGAGTATTATCGCTATGTTAAAATGCGAAGAGCTTTGTCCAGGATTTGAATTCAGGATAGCTGTGTCCATTTCATATGTTGATAGCTCCATAATTGATTCATAGTAACTGTTTAGCTTACCTTAAGTAAGTCCCGGTATTTTTTGGAGGGCAACATAGATACACTTTTGTCATAGTGCAGGTAAATCCGTAGAGGTTGATCAATACTTCGTTTGTGAATGATATGCGGAGGCTCCAAGTGAACATCATGAATCACCTGCAAAAATAAGAAAAATTACGAATAAAAATAAATATAAAATGAACTTTTCTTATGAACCAATAATAACATATTCAGCTGTAAGATGTATACTTTATTTTAAAATAGTAATAATGAGTTGAAAGCCTACTTCATGGGAGATATATTTTGAAATTACTCTATATAGGTTCTTCCCCGCAACACACACACACATCCTCTATGCAAAAGGAAGATGCAAGACAAATTTAAAATGAAAAAGGCTTACTGGCAGATCATGTGTGTGTGTGTGTGTGTGTGGATATATATATGCCTGTGGTGTATTGGTTATTGTCATAAGAAATGGACACGGCGACACAAGTTCAAATCCTGGATGAGACTGATTGCATTTCATATAGCACTAATACCCTTGGGAAAGGTATGAATCCAATTATTCTCCCTCCAGCTATGGGTAAATAGTAGGGCAGACTGGGATCTTCAGCCTTGGTGAGGCAACAAGTCTTTGAGAAGGAAAACTCTGAATTCAAACCTGTTAAGCTTCGCTTAAAAAATTGACCTTGAGTCATATCCTACTCGAGCGGAGAGGTTGGTAAATATATATATATGGGCTTGCAGATTTGGTATAAGAAAGATGCAGACAAAAATAGCGACAGGTGAGCTTGTATCAACATGTTTGAAGTTCAAATGCATCAATACAAGCAGACCTACGGATCAGGCATATGAAACTCAGAGAGCCATGAGTTTTACTGTTTTATGTTATTTCATAGATAGATAGATAAAGAAAAGAACAGTCTGAGATAGATATATTGATAGATAGATATAAAAAGACTTACACCTACAGACCAACTAATAGATAGATTAATTACAAAAAGAACAGTCTGAGATAGATAGATATAATTTTGTGTAACACTTTTGGCAGAGTGATCTGAATCTGGAGTGCCATGGAGGGATATAGATCCAAAATTGAATCCACATTTTTGACCAATGCTATCTATATTAGAACAATCCAAATTTTGTACACACATACACACAATTATAACACTGCAAAGACAGCATATTGTAGCTAGATTTTTGTTAGTGCAATGGCGTTAGAATAATCTTGAGAATAAAGCTATTTCCAAAAAAGTTGCAGCTTTACAGTATGGAGTTTGTATTGATGCTCACTCCACTCAATTTCTAAAGGGAGATAACCATTGAATACTAAGTATAGAGTACTTCTATTTATAAACCGGCTCATTGGCCAAGTGGGTAGAGTGTTCGCCAATGGTCTGGGAGACCTGGGTTCAATCCCAGGTCGCATCATACCAAAGACTTGAAAAATGGTACTTGATACTTCCTTGCTTAACACTCAGCATTATAAGGTACGTATCAATGGTAAAGTGGAGCAATCTAGGGAAAGGAGTAGCGCCCTCCCCTATACCTCAGTGTTGTAGCTATTGAAAAGGGAGCCTTCGGGGTTACCCTCGACTGCGGTCGCCAACTTCTATTTATACACAAATTATAATAAAAATTCTTTGAATAGTATTTGACTATTTCAAACATAATGCCCACTGAATGCAGCTATTAATAAACGAGCATCATTAGATAAGTTTCCAGACTTTTTTTGTATGGGCACTTTTATTGATAGTACACACATGAAACACTCGTCCCTTTCAAAGTAATCTCCTCCGGCTGCAATGCACTTGTTGTACCATTCCAACAACTTCTGGAAGGCCTCATGGAAGTCCTCTTGTGTGAGCATGTCAATGACCTTCATCACAGCCTCTTTCATCTCCACACTTGTCTCATAACGATAGCCTCTGAGCTTAGGGAATAAGCAAAAGTCAGAGAGAGCAAGGTCTGGACTATTGGAAGGCTGAGGAACTGTCTTGATGCCAATCTTGGTCAAAGAGTCTGTGACAAGGATGGAGTCGTGGACTGGTGCATTGTCCTGGTGGAAATGCCATTGACCTGATTTCAAGAGTGCTGGCCTCTTCCCTAGGAATCTCTTCCTGAACTCCCTTAAAACCTCAAAATAGTAACCCTCACCCTAACCCTTTGGCCAATTAACTCTGGTCTATTGTCTTCCTTACTCCTCCCACACCTCTCATCCTCCCTCACAGACTCCCTGCCTTCCTGGAAACTCTTATGCCACTTAAAAACTGATGCTCAATTCATGCATGATAGTCAAAAAGCAGTCTGAAGCATTCCATACGTTTCTGTGGCATTTTTTCCAAGTTTAAAACAGAATTTTATTGCATATCGATCTTCTAAAGTGTCCTCACATCAATTGCATTTTTGAAATTCACCAGCTGTGATAATCAGGCTTTAGTAGGGTGTATTCCAATTCTTGTTGTAGCTGTTCATTTGAGCCTGAAATCATAAAAATTGGTCAGTCATATCATAAGATATATAGCAATAAGATACTGAATTTTCAAGAGTCTATGACAATTTTAAATGCCTGTACAAAAAATCTGGAAACTTATTGAATGTACAGTGTATATATGCATTGATGTTACTTTAGAATCAAAGCAAGAGAAGACATTTCTTTTGAACTACCTTTTCATTGTGAAAGACTCTTTGACGGAGCAACCAAAGCACATTAATAACAG
Source organism: Sepioteuthis lessoniana (assembly GCA_963585895.1). Lineage (NCBI taxonomy): Eukaryota > Metazoa > Mollusca > Cephalopoda > Myopsida > Loliginidae > Sepioteuthis > Sepioteuthis lessoniana. Next base: position 56,831 of record CAUZXS010000625.1, read on the forward strand.
AATTCAGTGCCAATGACAATACAGTCAGCATTCCTTATAATCTTCAATCACTAAGAGATTATTCAAATAATATCACATGATGAAAACTCTCCAGATAAATAACATTATAATCTGAATCAATTCATTAGAATTTGTTGGCATCTAAACCTTTGCAGTTGTTTTTTTTTATGCAGGTGTTTATTTTTCAAGAAAATTATATGGTTTTAATAACTTAGGATAATCTTCCTTTGTAAAAAATTATAAGTTCAATTTGTTTGTTATTTTGTTTATTTAATGGCATATCAACCTTCTTGGGTTATTTAATGCCAAATCCATCATTCTTTTTTTAGAAGGACATTAGTGGCACTATTTAAGTCATAGACAGGAGGATAAGGGGGTTCATACTTTTCCCAAGGGTATTTGCCCAAAAGTGAATGTGATAGTGCAAGTGGAGTTTGAACTCGCATACTACAATCCCACAGTCCAGCACTTTAACCATTACACCATGGGGGACACCCCCTTTATAGTTTCAAGTAACTATTCTTAGTACTAATAATTCATGCACAATTATATGGTTTCTTAATAAGACACACATTTATATAGTTTCAAGTATTCCTATCTAATACAAGTAATTTATAGACAATTATATGATTTCAAGTAATCATTCCTATTCATTGATAATAATTGTTTGTTTGCACACAGTTGTATGATTTTTCAATTTTTCCAATCTAATACTAATTATTTGCACAACATTATATAATTTCAAATGATGAAAATCCTAGGTAAACAATTGTAGCTTCAAGTAACTCTTCTTAGTAGAAATAATTTACTCTCAATTTTATTAGGAAATAGTACAACACAGTCTCATCCAGGATTTCATAGATTGATTTAACAACATATCAACCCATCTACGGTTATTTTAGGCCTAAAGGTTAGGGAATCACATGCATTTATATTTACAATTTTTTGTGAAATGTTTAAGATTTTTTTTGGACACAATTATTCCTATCTAATACAATTTACAGTTGTATGGCTTCAAGTATTCCTATCTAATACAAAGAATTTGCACACAATTGTATGGTTTCAATACAATAGTTTTTAATATTAATAATTATTTCCATTCAACAATAGTCATTTGTTTGCACACAGTTATATGGTTTCAAGTATCTAATAATAATAATAATCTTTGATAAACAATTGTAGCTTCAAGTAACTATTCTTAATGCAAATTTACAGTTGTATGGTATCAAGTATTTCTATCAAATAAGAATAATTTTAAAACAGATCTATTTGATCCATAAATGTGAACCTAACAGGTACAACTTCACCAAAACAGAGTTGACCTAGCAGTAATGGCAATGAGGGAGTAATCCACACTCCCTAATCTCCCAAACTGGAGCCTCACCATCAGCTGCAGTTTAGTATCATAACAAGGAAACACCTTTTTTGGAGGATATTACCTCTTTGCAGGGGAGACAGAGTATTCTAATTTCCGCTGTCAGGCTAGCAGGATTTGAACTCAGATCACTCGTTTCATGTCGTATCAAAATACCTGTTTTGCTAAGTGAGACTCCTTCAAATTTGATGGTTTTCGTTTGGTTCCTTTGTTTAATGGCATATCAAACTTTATGGGGTATTTAATGCAAAACCATCTACATAAAAAACAGTAGTGATACTATTTAAACTATAGCTAGATGAGAAATAGGGGGGGTTCATAAATGGAATTTGAACCTGTTACAATAATACTGAAGTTCAGCAAGTTAGCCACAATGCCATGGGGAGTCCCTGCTTCAAGTTTGAGAGTGTATTATTATTCTTTGAGATCACTGCACCAAACTGACCAGAAAAAATCCATAGCTAAAAAAAAAGTAAACACTTTTAAATAAAACTGCTTTTTATACAGCAAACAAATGTGAGTCATGTGGAGAAAACTTTTGTGCTAAGATGAAACAAAATAAAATTTTTGGCCAAAATTCAAAACCCTATGTATAGCGGAAAATTGGCTTGGCTTACCAGCCCATAAACACCATTCCTCATGATGGCAAGGAATTGTGCTGGCAGTAGTGGAACTGTGAATATGCAGAGGGTGTGTTTCTATGCATTTGGCCAAGAGAGCTTACCCTAATAGAATAGTGGACAGAGCCTGGTATCATCAAATTTTGAAGAGAATCTCTTGATATTAAAAAAAAAATTCTAAGGTAACTATTTCCCTTT
>CAUZXS010000626.1:5000-7500 GCA_963585895.1 Sepioteuthis lessoniana
ACTTGTCTCTCTTTTCGTTTTATTTTCATCTTGTGGTACTTCCGGACGGCGAAGTCCACTATTCGCAGGTTCTTTATTATTATTATTATTATTATTATTATAGAGTTTTTCACATCAGCGTTAGCCGATGGTTTTTCACTGGAATCTGAGTGACAGCAAGTCTCCTCAAGTCTCCAGGACTCTTCTCAGTATTCTGGCCGTTCTCAATAATGCTGTCATTTGGATGGTCTCCACCCGTCCACCAGCTTCCAAGTCTTCCAGTCCCTTTATTAATCTTTTAGTTACCGTTCCAAACGCACCAATTATAATTGGTATAATTGTTACCTGCATGTTCCACAGTTTTTTCAATTCCCTAGCAAGGTCGAGGCACTGATTATTATTATTATTATTATTATTTGATGAGAGTTTGTTTTTAAAGTTCATTTTATTTATCTATTTATTCAAGAAAATTAAATAACAATGTTTCATTAAAAGCTTAAGTATAAAAATGTAAAAGAATCTAAGTTATACTGATCAGATTTTTGTATGCACGCTACCATAACCCCACCCCCGAAAAAAAAAAGAAGTAAAAAAAGGGTACACTGAGATGAAACCTTTGTTCGCGCAATAACGTGAACAAAGAACAGAGCAATTTCCTTTCCAATTTTTTACTTGATGATAATAATAATAATAATAATAATAATAATAATAATAATAATAATAATAATAATCTGGGGTCTGCGTGAGTCTCACCCTTTTAATTTAAGTAAGATAACTCTGAAAGGATTGTATAATATTTCCCCTTATTCATCTATATTGGTTGCTTTATTTATCTATTTGTAATTAATAATAATAAAAAATGTTTAAATTAGATGTGTCACTCACGTTGAGCTTAATGGACGTCGAAAATGGCATTTAAGCGATTATTAAATAAAAGATTCATAAGATAGACATAAAGATTGAATAATTTCTAAGAATAATTTTTTTCTGAAACAATTTACAGCTGTTAACCTAGTCGTCAACAAAAATGCTGATTATTTGTCAAACTTTACAAAAAATTTAACTTAAATCAAATTTCTCAAGTAATTGTTGCAATTAGATATCAAATTAGCCATGAGGGTCATTTTTTGTCTTTATTTTATTTATTTATTTATTTTTTTTGCTATCAAGACAATAAAAATCTATTCACAAATTTATAAAACTGTATGTTTATCGAATAATGTACGGCAACTAGTAATTATTTAAAAAAAAATTATTCGTGTATACGAAGATATAGCTAAACAACTATTTGAAGTAGAATATCTATTTATCTATCAATGCACACACACACACACACACACACACACACACACACACACACACACACACACATATACATATATATAGGGGATAGAGCTGAGATAGTTATATATTTCCCATCAGTGCCAGAGTTCGAACTCTGGTAAAAGCCTGTATTTCGAATGCTGATGTTCAAAGCACACAGGTAGAAGATTGACGCAACATAAATAAAGATACATTTATGTTCAGCTTTATTTGTTTTAAAAGGATTTTGTAGGTGGAATAATAGAGAAGATTGTTTTGCGTCAAACTTCCAAGAGGAAGGAGCCTGCTTATCTATGTTGAAAATCAACATTCGTTATTCTGGCCTTTTTTAAAATTATCTCCCCGGGATCGAACAGCGGTCACAAGAAAACACAAATGAAATTAGCAACGATCTTACTCACTCCAAAATAGCTATGTATTTTATTGTTTTTATTATTCGTGACTTCTAAACAAAACTGTTTACATTCATCAATGAATGCTGTTCAATGAACTGGAAATAATCGGAGATTTAGTCGGATGCGTTTTACGATTCGAGTGAGAAGTGACCAAATGGATAAAAAGGAGTGACAATCAAGAGTTAAAGACAGTTTAATATATTAAGTCTAAAATATCCAGGAAGTTTTCCCGTATTTTTTGACGTTGATGTTTATGAGAAAAGAATCATGAAGCCAGCTTTTATAAGACCGTCTATTAGACTATTTGAAATTGTTTCTCGTGACACTGGTAGACTTCAAAGATATCTAGCTAAATTGGGTAATGAATTATAATACATGTAAATATATGTATATATAAGTATATACATGCATATATATGTGTGTGTATATACGTCGACATATATACATATACTTTTACATAAGTATATATATATTGTGGGAATATATATATATATATATATATATATATATATATATATATATATATATATATATATACATTCGTTTTGGCTTTATCTAATAATGCCTTGAAATATATTTCTACAGAAAGCAAAGATCATATTTCATACTCTAAAATACGTACTTTTATCATTAACAATCTTTATTTTCATTAGTCTACTTAGACACCAACAAGTTAAATCTTATCTCTCTCTCTCTCTCTCTCTCTCTCTCTCTACATATATATATATATATATATAATGCATTTATGAATGCATAAATATATTGGATAAAATGTCCGAAAAAAAGGAAAAAATAAGACTTGA
>CAUZXS010000626.1:10000-20000 GCA_963585895.1 Sepioteuthis lessoniana
ATTCCAACCTGAAACTAAGACACTTATTATAAAACTTGAAAGTATCTTAAATAAATGATACAGACAAAATTTGTCTTTAGTATTTAATGAAACATGCTTAAATGTATAATGCATATATATATATATATATATATATATATATATATATATATATATATATATGCATATTTATGTGTATGTATATATGTATACATATGTACATGCATATATATATATATATATATATATATATATATATATATATGCATGTATGCGTACATATGTATGTCGGCATAGAAATGCATCTAAGCATATGCATATACTCATTGTTATGTATGCATATATACATATATGCTTATATGCATTCATGCAAACATTTACATAAGTAGGCATGCATACATATATACACATATATCTACGTAAATATATGCATAGATAGATAGATAGATAAATGGAACAAAATATATGTAAATACTCCAATAAGTATCTTACGCAACAAATCATTCTTTTTCAATATAATCTTTCTTTTGTGACTGCACTTAATTCAATGGTTTTGATGGTTGTTACCACTCCTGTTTGTATTAAATCTTCAGATACAGTTGTCAATCTCCCTCCCTTCCTCTCTCTTTCTCTCTCTCTATATATATATATACATATTAGACACACACACACACACACACTATATATATATATATATATATATATATATATATATATATATATATATATATATATATATATTATTATTATTATCATTATTATTATTATTATATTTTCAACTAAATAATTTCAAATAAAATAGGATAATACTAAAAATACGAAAAGAAAATTCCCGGATTTAAGTTTCACATCCCCGATTCTCGATGTAAACTAGTATTCATCAAAATTTTATATTTATATATATATATATATATGTGTGTGTGTGTGTGTGTGTGTGTGTGTGTGTGTGTGTGTGTGTGTGAGACTTAAAACGAATTTATTTTACGCATCAAATATCTGATTATCGAATGATCTTTTTTCTTTGTCATTACACTAAATTTCATAGAGTGTATCAAAAACGTTGATCCTGTATATTATCGATCAAAATTCGACTACCAATGTTTTGATCCACCATATATATATATATATATATATATATATATATATATATATGTATGTGTGTGTGTGTGCATGCGTGTGTGTGTGTGTGTGTGTGTGTGTGTGTGTGCGTGCGTGTGAAGACTGTTGTTATAAACTGCAAGTTTGTCGCTGCATAGTCTTTCAAAAAAGGAAGTCAATATTGCACATGACAGACTTGATCGTCTCACACAAGTATCTCGATAAAACTTGTTTTAATTCTTTTTAGTTACATATTATTGAAGCATTTTTTTATCATTCTATTGAAGAGAAAACTCTCAATAATGTGTTCTTTATTGATAGGATTGCATATAATTAAAAGGATGAAATAAGTAATAAATATCTTTATTTTTTAAAAATACATTTATAAGCTTCAGTGAAAAATAAACATTTTCCCAATGTCCCCTCAATTTTCTAAGTGGCTTTAATTCATCCCAGTAGGAGTCAGAAGGGGGGGGACGCTGCGAAATGCCCAGGGGATTGTGGGTGAGGCAGGCGGCTTTCATGATGTACACAGCGCCTAATCACTTTTGATAGAGCGTCTATCTTTGCTGAAAAACAATCGATATTGTTGACACAAGACACATTTCTTTTAGCCGGAAACCTTGACTTTAAGTATTTAGCTATTATCTAGTAAAAAGGAAAAGAGAGAGAGAGAGAGAGAGAGAGAGAGAGATAATATTAAAAGAGGGAGATGGAGAGAGAGAGAGAGATAATATCAAAAGAGGGAGAGAGAGAGAGAGCGCATTAAAAAGCCTTAAAAAGCAAAAAAAAAAAAAACCCAGCAAACAAGTGAACAAATAATAACTTATAATTATTATCACCATGTATACTCTTGTATAGGTTGATTTGGTAATATTAGTCAATCTCGTGAACCAGTCGATCTCGTGAATAGGTCGACCTTTCATTTATCGTCACAAAATCCTTAAATTTTGTAATTCCTTTTTGAAACCAAGGATCTCTTTTAGTCTAGTCCTATTTACCAACCCCTCCGCTCGGGCAGGATATGACACAAGGTCAATTTTTTTAAGCGGAGTTTAACAGGATTGAATTCAGAGTTTTCCTTCTCCTAGACTAGTTGCCTCACCAAGGCTGAAGATCAGTCTGTCCTACTATTTACCCATAGCTGGAGGGAGAATAATTGGATTCATACCTTTCCCAAGGGTATTAGTGCTATGTGGAATGCAATCAGTCTCGTCCAGGATTTGAACTCGTATCGCCGTGTCCATTTCCTACGTTGATAACCATTACACCACGGGTACCTCCTGATCTCTTTTTGTCTAGTTCGTACCATTAATTATATTTGAACTTCAAACTTACTAGATTATTACTTCAAAATGCAGGTGAGAGTATTTATTAATTCGGGGTGGTGGTGAGAATAGAAATGCCTCGTTGTATTCCAATTTTTGTTACTGCTCACAGATGTAATTTATGTTACTCGTTCCAATCTTTAAGTTTAAAATTTTCTCTCCGAGTTTGATCAATTTAAATTACTTCGTGTACCATTCGATCTCATGTATAAGTCGATCTTGTGCATAAAATGACCCTTGAAATCATTAAATTATCGAATTAATTTTTGATTGGTTGGTTGGTTTATTGGGTTTTATAGCATATCAACCTTCGTAGGTTATTTAACGCCAAATCCATTTTTATATAAATAATCTGTTCTTTTTAAAACAATTCAGTTTAGCATAAGTACACAGTTTAATGGTCAAAAACATTTCTATTTAAAACTATTCAAGCAGTTATATGTAACTTAAGTGTAAATACAGTTTTAATGTCGAAAAACAGTTCTATTTCAAATAATTCAGTTAAGCATAAGAATGCAGTTTAAATGTTAGTACGGTTTAATTGTCAAAAACATTTCTATTTTAAGCTATTCAGTTTATTCAAACAATTCAGTTTAGCATTAGTATGCTGTTCTATTTAACCCATAGAAAGGGCCCTATCAGGTGCTACCACTCCGGGCCAGCGTGGACCTGGGAGCGATGGCAATGAAGGGGTACTCTGCATTCCCTAAAGCTCCAGCACTGCTGGAACCTCACCATCAGATTGTTTTGTGTCAAATCCAGGACACTCGTTGGGGGGGGTCTTACCCCTCTGCAGAGGTGCAGTCAGTGCATTCTACAACCCTAGCTGACTGGGCGACTTAATTTTCGAAGCCTAGGATCTATTCTAGTCCTTACTATTATGTTTGAACTTCAACCTTTGAAAATCAGTATTCGAATGTGGTTGTCCATCGCTAAGGTATGGCGAATCGGGATCATTCATTAGATCTAGAGTTGAACTGAGCTGAAGTGTTGTATGATAATCCTGACTTTACAACGGCTCAAAGGTAGATTTTATTCATTTGTTTTTCAATTTTTTTCGTCTACTTTGATTAGTTTAAATCAGTAAAATCTCTGATGATCCCTACTTTAAACAATAATTATGAAAAACAATAATAAAAATTAAAACGACAAATATTATCCATTTGAGATCAAATTTAGTCAATTTTTAAAATAAATTGAAAAAATAAAAACAAATAGAGAAGATAATCTCAAATGAACGGCTGAATTTTCTATAATTACGCAAGAAAGATAAAAATAGATATAGAAACAGATAAAAAGAATGTAAAAAAAAAAAGAAGCTTAATCGTTGCTTTTTTTTCCGATAGAAATTTCTCGGAGCTATTGACCATAACGATATTAAAATTTCTTTTTAGGAAAAAGTGAAGGATTCTAATTCGCATTTCCTCTTTAAATCTCCGTTAAATCGAGAATTTCGACGGTTTAGAATGACGTTCATCACGAATGCAGACCCAACAGATTATCGCTCATTTACAAAATGGACTGGAATTTGCTTTATTCTCTTAACTTAGTGTATGTTAATGTATTGTGTTTATAAACAATCTTGGTATGATGTCTCATTTTTGCTGGGTCAGCATTACGAACATGCCAACATAATGTGAATTTGAGTAATGTGGATGAAAAATAGATAACAAAATAAATTAATTACTAGATAATGATAAAGATAATAATAGAAATAATAATGATAATAATAGCAATAATAATAATTGTACTTAGGTGACTTGCTGTCACTCAGACTCCAGTGAAAAACCATTTGTTAGAGCTGGTGGGAAAACTCGCTTGGATAATAATAGTAACAAAAGGATTATTAAAGGGACTGGAGGACCCTGGAGGTTGGAGGACGAGTGGAGACCATCAAAACTAAAGCATTATTAAGAACGGTCAGAATACTGAGAAGAGTCCTGCAGACTTGAGGAGAGTTGTTGTCACTCAAACTCCAGTGAAAGCTAAAACTGATGGGAAAAACTCTAATGAGTAAATAATAATAATCGAATGGAGCAAATTGGCACAGAAAGGGTACAAGACAAGGCCTGAATGGGTGGGAAAGTTAAACCACTGGAACAAGAGATTAAAATTTTACTATACTACCAACTGGTATATGCACAAACCAGAATCCGTCCGTGATGCGTAAAATTCTCGTGGGATTTTGAGATACAAATGGATCACCTAATCTCGACCAGAAGACCAGTGTTCATTAACACACACACACACACGCACACACACACACACACACACACACACACACACACACAAAGGGATTCGTCATCTGGTGCATTCTGTTGTTCCGGCGGGCGTCAAAGTGAAAATCAAAGAAAGTGAATTGTCAGATATATACCTGAATCTTGTCAGAGAACCAAAAACGCTGGGGAACATGTGACGGTGGTACCAATTGTAGTTGGTGCACTTGGAATAGTTTCTAAAGGCTTGGCAAGAAGACTAGTGAAAGAATCGAGACCATGCAGACCACAGCATTTTAAAGATCGCATAGAATACGCAGAAGAGTCCTAAAGATCTTTAGATACATGCTGTCACCCAGACTCCAGTGTGAAAAACTTATTAGAAAATTGAATTGAAGAAATTCGATAATAATTAATAACGCAAAATCTCAAGGTGTGTTTTTACTTTTGAATAATGTACCCAGGTTGATCATGTTTTTAATATCTTTCAATAGCACATAGTATAAGTTTTTCTTGCTGCATAAATAATTGCTGTAAAATATTTCAAAATAATGGAAAATATAAATATTGCTGTAATATTTGGAGTTTTTAAAAAAAATAAATCAATCAGTGAAGGAATGGCATTTTAACTTATCATATTATATAACGTCATTCTACTTTTAAAAAAATAAGATCATATTAAGTCAAGTCACAATTATAATTGGAAAATATATATCTAAAGACTCGAATGTTGGAACCTTCTAATAAGTAAGAACTTAACATATCAATTTCGTCGATGTCGTCATTTTTGACAGCACGTGTAGGCTTGTTTATACAAGTATTGTCTTTTAACTGCAGCATAGTTTATAAGTACATCAAGAGAGTAAAAAGTAATTATTTAAGAAAATGACAAAAAAGAAAATTACCGCAACGTAAAGCACAATGTCGATTTTGATCTGAGTACTTTATATGCATAGGGTTGCCGGTACTGTTGATTCACTTCTTATTTTGAAACCTGTTCACGTATGATAAGCTGCGTATTTGATTATTTACTGTAGTCCACCTATTTTACCTGTTCGGTTAATCTTGAGTAAATTGAAACATATATTCAGAAGGTTGCAATTTGTTTCCTATAAAGTAAAGAAAGCATGATTTGTTTAGGGCATCAAACGTAGGGGTAAAAGCGTGATTTAATTTAGGTAAGGCTGATATTTGATTTAAAAAATATCGCTCTTTAAACTGGTGACCCGCTGAAAAAAACAAACCCCAAAACAACTTTGAATTTGGATTTTATAAAATTGTTTTAGAGGTGAATTGATTATGGGCAGTTTACAATAGGAATTAAATTTTGTCTAATTCATTTCACTATGATTTAAACGACCGAAAGAAAATATTTATTGTTCCATTTTTTCTTTGTATCATTTAAAACTCCTAATTTCCTTACAAGATTCAACGAAATAAATCACTTTTTCTAATTGTCGCTAAGATTACGATCAAATGGTTTAGAGTGGTTTAAAAAATTAACATAATATTACTAGAATTAAAGTTAATGAAACTTGACGTAATGTTTTAATTAGTATTAATTTGCAACGAGATTAAATACGCACAAACGTTAATTAAATACTACTAACCACCTTTTTTAATATTGAGAGTAAAGCACTGGCAATAAGAATTACAATGTTCTCTTTTATTCTTAAAAAACAAAACCAAAAAAAAAAAAAGCTGTCTTGTTTTTTACATTGGTTTTTATGTGAATAATACAACTGTAGGCGTTTTATCTGTTAGTAAATACAACATTAAAGTCATCAAATTTGACGTCTGCTTCTGTGCCGTCGAAATTATTATTATTATTATTATTATTATTATTATTATTATTATTATTATTGTTGTTGTTGTTGTTGTTGTTGTTGTCTCTTTAGAGGACGTAATGGCCGGACAGCGACATCGTAGTAAGTGTGTTCGAGTTCCAGTCGTGTTATTATGTTCACTTTCTGACAAATATCCTTTGGAAAGGCATGAAACCTCCAATCCTCCAAGCTATGGGTTAAATGGAACCACTTCTGTTCTACAAGGATGGCTTTGGCATTAGATAACCCATTAAGGTTGATATGCCATTAAACAAACCGAACCATATATATATATATATTGTTAAAGATCGAGATCGATCAAGGCAAGAAAATACAGAAAATTACTGACTTCTTGATCTTGGTTTAGGAGTTATTACAGACAAAAAATAAAAATATTTTTTTCCATTATAGGTTTATAGAAATAGTGAGGTAAAGTTTTTATTCGGTGTGAGCAATTTTTACAATTTTGTTTGATTCTTATTTTTGAAAAACCAAAAGCTCAAAGCACCGTTAGAAAAAAAAAAAAAAAAAGAAAAGTGACAGAAACTTTTGCGCCTACCCATCTTTGGGGAATCATGAAAATACTTTTTAAAAAAGATTGAGTTATAATTTTATTTTTATTTGTTCAATTAAATGTTGTTGTTTTTTTTCAGTTGTCCGAAACACACTCAATTAGAAATTTTAATAGTAAGAACAGAATCTTTTTCTCTCTCTCTCTCCCTCTTTTTTTTTTTTTTCTTAGTTTTTTTCCATTTATATTCATCAATAGAAATAAAACGTGATTTGTCTATAGAAGGGAGATTTATTTGTGAAGTTTCCGGAGTTTTTTTTTTTTTTGTTTAGTTTTTCTTTTTTTCTCTTTTTTTTTTTTTTTTTACAATTTTTACGATACAATTTTTATACGATGACGTAAGTAACAAATAATTTGGACATTAAAACTGTTTTAATAAAATACTTAACACGAATGTAAAGCGCGGATTACGTTTCTTTCTTCTAGTTTTTATCTATATGTACATAAAAAAGCTTGCTTTTCCGAGTAAAATAGAACCTCGTTATCTTCATTGTAAATATCCTCCAAGTTTTGAACAAGAAAGTTTTGATGACGGAGCCAAATACTAAGTGAAAATAAGTTGGGTAATTCCACTGACGATGAGATCTTACAGTATTAATAAAAGTTTTTGTTTGAAAAAGTCCTTTTAGTTTCTATAAATCTGTGTTTGATTACTTGATTTGCTTGTCAGCCATCATTTATGTATGTATGTATGTATGTATGTATGCATGTACATATAACACAAACGAATCCTTGTTTTAAAATCTCCCTAACACACACACACACACACACACACACACACACACACACACACACACACACACACACTTTCCATAGATATCACATCATCACCAAAGAAGGCCAACTTCTTAATGGGTAAAGTTATTTGTTCACAAAAAAAAGAATATCTGCAAACCCAAGTAATGCGCTTCCCCGAGAAGAGATGACAGCCTAAATGTTTGTACACATGTCACTCAGATACAAATAGATTGGTTGTCTGTTTTTCTCCAGTTTTAAGCGCAAACGTGAGTTTAAGCTTCTTGTTGATGACTCCACAATAGAAACTGCCCTGTACCTAACCACGGAGCTCACAGTCATTTCTTGTATACAGGATAAATATCTAGATAGTCAAGAAAAAATATGACTCATTGATAATATCGTTGGGTAATATCTAAAACAACTGATATCCATCTTGGCCAAATTGTTAAGCACTTACAAATCAATTTTTTTTATAGATTTTCTCATAAAAATATGGCGGCTCAGATATGAAACGTTGCAAGTCACCATTTTCCTTTTTGGTGTTTTCGAACTTTTTTTCCGTAAGAAAATCGAAATCTATCATCTGTTACTAAAATTATATATATATATATATATATATATATATATATATATATATATATAAAGTTGCACGAACCGCACAGATTTACATACACACACACACACACACACACACACACACACACACACACACATTTACAACTCATCTTTTAGAATTTATTTATTAACCGGAAATTTGAGAATATTTTTCTTAAAAATTCACATTGAATGTCGACTTTTTCTTTTCTTTTTCTTTTTTTAAAATACACTTAAAAAAAGAAAAAAAGTTTGAAAGTTACTTGTATTATTGGTCTGATTCTAAAACTGCTTTTTTATCGACTTGAAAAATGACGTAACATTTATAAGTTTAATTTTATTTTACTTTCTACGGACGAAAATAGAGAGAAAATGATTAATAGTATTATTTTTTTTAATCAACGCTTGAAACACTGATGGTGTTCGTAAAAACTAATCGGTGAGAAAAAATAGGAAAGGCCCATCCTTCCAATACCATAAACAGTTTTGAGTGATGTTAAATTTTTAGAAATAATTATGTAATATTTGATTTAATTGCAACATTAGCATGGTTGAGAAAAAAAAAACTTTTTTAGAGGATGATGGTCGGAGTATCGTTTAATTTTTGACTCTTTGTACATTTGCTCCTTTTGAATAATTTAAATGCCCATCTCTATCTTAGTCAATTTTTGTGAAATAATTTTCATAATTTATTTGATATAATCAGTTATCCATGCTTTTATATGAACTGAATTCTAATTATATTTAGTTATTTACTAAGCTTAACTTACATGTGACACAAGGTTAGAAGTATCCCTCCCCAGTGAAAATCGAACTCACTACCAATGGTCGGCTAATCTCTATTGTTACCCATTATACCAAGTGATGTGCCAATTTTGATTATATTCAACCCAGTATTTTTAGAGTCTTTTATGTAGAATTTATTTAATTTAAACAAACACTAATCGATTGGACCGAAAATCTATTTATTTCAAAAGGACAGATTCTTATAATACACCGTCTGACGTCAAATGTTACGTTACGATGTCAGTATTTAAGTAAAGTTGGCGACTGTAGTCGAGGACGACCTGAAGGCTCCCTTTTCAATAGCTACTACACCGAGGTGTAGGGGAGGATGCTACTCCGTTCCCTGGATTGCTCCACTTTACCCTTGATACGTACCTTATAATGCTGACTGTTAAGCAAGGAGGTATCAAGCACCATTTTTTAAAAGTCTTTTGTATGATTGAACCCGGGTCTCCCGGACCTTTAGCGAACACTCTTCCCACTGAGCCAAATAGCAAATATTACTTATTTTACGTAAACTAAATAAATATACAATTTTCTTTTTATATTATAATTCTCTAATCTTTTGGCCAAGAAAGTTACTTCTGTTGTTTTATTATGGAATTAAAAAAAAAAATTAAAATATGAAATATGAATTATTTTCTAACTTTTTGCATCAGACTTTCAGAGACAAAAGTCAGAATGCGATACGAAACGTGTCTACAAACAATTTAGTTCTGTGATAAATTTATTAAAATCAAAAATGAAGAAATAACATTCAAAGCCCAAATTTAGAAAATAGTCGTAAGAAAAAGAAGAAAAAAAGTAATATTTATTTTGTGTGTCAAAATAAATATATGAATGAATGAATGAATGAATATTTAA
>CAUZXS010000627.1:2500-17500 GCA_963585895.1 Sepioteuthis lessoniana
GTGAAATTGGAAAACACATACACATAATGTGTCAAATATCAAAAGTAAATGAGGGATAAAGTAGGCTAAGAGAAACACACTCTAACAAAAAGAAAGGGCCAGCATTCATTAAAAAAAAAAATGTAAAAACTACAAACATGAGTAAGTTCAAATCTCATTGAATACCTCATTAACAAGACCTTGTGCCAGACATGTTCTCTGATGAAAGCATAAAGCGGGAAACATTATATATATATACATAACACACACAAACATTCATAGATATATATATATATATATATATATATATATATATATATATATACACACACACACACACACAGACAAAAAATATTGGAAAAAAAAGTTACCAGTAAATTTCAAACCACACTACCACACACAAAATAATCCCCAAGACACACGCTCACACACAGAGAGGAAAAATAACTGTTAGTTAAATCCAAAACCACTCCAACGCATGTACACACATACATACACACAATGACAAAAACATATAGAATATCAAATAGGGGTAAAGTAGACTAAGGTAAACACACTCTAAGAAAAAGAGAGGATGACCTCTAGATAAACCCATAACTAACTTAAAATCATTCAAACTGCAAACACAAGTGAGCTCAAGTCTCATTAAGTACCCCATTAACAAGGCCTTGTGCCATATACGTTCTCTGATGAAAGCAACAAGCTGGAAAGAACAAAATAAATAAATTAAAAAAACACAAATCTCTTTGTAGACCTACCTATTTTAAAACATATATATATGTGTGTGTGTGTGTGTATATATATATATATATATATATGTCCAAGCATATAATACCTAATGGGTTGGATGAAATCTACCAAGGTTTCACCTTTCCAGATCATCTTGATGATCACGAAAGGTGAAACCTAGGTAGATTTCATGTTCAAATCAACAGCTACAGCAGCAATTGGAATACACCCTACTAAAGCCTGATTGTCACAGCTGGTGAATTTCAAAAATGCAATCTGGACATGAGGACACTTTAGAAGAACAATATGCAATGAAATTCTGTTTTAAACTTGGAAAAAATGTCACAGAAATGTATGGAATGCTTCAGACTGCTTTTGGAGCATCTTGCATGAATCGAGCATCAGTTTTTGAGTGGCATAAGAGATTCAAGGAAGGCAGGGAGTCTGTGAGGGATGATGAGAGGTGTGGGAGGAGTAAGGAAGGCAATACATCAGAGTTGATTGGCCAAAGGATTAGGGTTAGGGTTACTATGTTGAGCTTTTAAGGGAATTCAGGAAGAGATTCCATCGGAAGAAGCCAGCACTCTTCAAATTGGGTCAGTAGCATTTCCACCAGAACAATGCACCAGTCCACAACTCCATCCTTGTCACAGACTATTTGATCAAGACCTTGCTCCCTGTGACTTTTGGTTATTCCCTAAGCTCAGAGGCTGTCGTTATGAGACAATTGAGGGGATAAAAGAGGCTGTGACGAAGGTCATTGACATGCTCCCAGAAGTTGTTGGAACGGTACAACAAGTGCATTGCAGCCAGAGGAGATTACATCGAAGGGGACTAGAGTTTCATGGGTGTACTATCAATAAAAGTGTCCATGCGAAAAACGTCTGGAAACTTATTTAATGATCGTTGTATAGTCTTTGATTATGACCAATCAAGTGCAATGAAAAGGACAAATTACCCATTTACAAGACCAAAGGCTTCCCATACACTTGTTTTATGGACAATTGCTACATAGCAAGCATCCTAAACACAAGCCAAGGAAATGCTACAAAGACATCAAGAATAGTCTTAAAATGCTGAAAATTAATATTCTGAGTGACATATGTCAGTTTATGAGCTTTTTTGTTTGTGAACATACTCTTCTCTGTAAGGCCAATCATCAATCATATGAAGTCTCACGGGAGATTTGAACAGTACACACTTCCTTTGAAGCAAGATCATAGCACTTCTGTCTTTGGCAGTCAAGTCTGCAAATCTTTGTCCAGCCTGAAAAGACACATGGCAATACGCAAAACCTTTCTTCAAGTACAACATTGAATAACATGTAGGATCATCACTCCATTTATCTGTCATCTTTGCCTCAAGGTTTGCAAGAGTGCTGCTGGAAAGGGAAGACATCTGAGAGGAGGCAATCAAAGAGAAAACATCAATCCAGACAATGTTGGAGAGTCAAAAGAATTTGTAGAGATGGAGCAACCATTATCACACACAAATTCTAACCTGTAGCTGTTTCGGCACTTTGGATGGGAAGACAAGCCCTGGACAATCACAGAGTTTCACAGTTGGTGTCAAGAATATAGTTTGGAAATGTTTGGTGTGGCCAGGTGTTCGAGAGACACTGACAACCTTTAAAGAAAAAAAAATTAATTAAAATAAAACATAATAAATCTGTTTATACATGGAAAATATTTTGAAAATATCTGATTTGAATAATTATGAAACACTGCTAAACAAGAACAGTCCACTTTTTCTAATTCTATGAATGTATGGTCTGTTTCAATTACTGAAAAAAAATATTCTCTAAAAACAGTGACAAATTTGTTCTTATAAAGAAAGAAAATATAACTGAAATATAATTATTCAGAAAAATCCTAAAAGGATCCTGGATAAGCAAGAAAATTCCATGTCTATTGAAGGGTGGGTAGTAAAAGACTATAAGGATCCTTTGTACGTAGGGAATTCCACATCTACTGAAGGGAGATTACTAAATGACTATAGGAATACTTGAAGAACAAGGAAATTCTATGTCTAGAGAAGGGAGATTAGTAAATGACTATAGGGATCCTGCATAAGTAGAGAATTCTATATCCAGTGAATAGATTGTAAATGATGAGAGGAATCCTTGATTAGCAAGTAAACAAAATACATGGACTAAATATTTTAACTGTCCAAAAGTCAGAAGTCAAACTAAGTACCTTGTCAGCTTTAAAGAGGTTTCTAAGGGTTGAGCAATAATCGGAAAATAGTTCAATCATCGTCACTGGGGAGGGACATTGTCAAAGGATTATTCTCTACCCAAACAGACAATTATAAAAACTCTCAATTTCACAGAGCCCAGTCATTGGGGCTGTAGAATATACCGACTGTATCTCTGCAGAGGGGTAAGACTCCACCCAACGAATGTTCTAGATATGACACTAAACTATCTGATGGTGAGGCTCTAGTAGTGCTGGAACATTGGGGAATGCGAAGTACTCTTTCATTGCTATTGCTCCCAGGTCAACTCTGACCTAGAGTGGTAGCACCTAATACGATCCTATCTATGAGCCAAATAGAACTGTTTGACATTTAAATTGTCTCCAAACAAATGACTTATGCTAAGTTGAATTATTCGAAATAGAACTGTTTGATCATTTAACTATGAGTAACCAAATGACTGATATTTAATTGAATTGTTAATGATACATAGCAATACTTGGAACTATTTAACTGTGTGTAAATGAATGAGTAATGTTTAATAGAATAATTAGTGTTAAATAGCAATACTTATAACCACTTCACTGTGTGCAAACAAATGGTTAATATTGAATAGAATTATAAATGTTAGATAGCAATAATTGAAATCATTTAACTGAGTAGAAACAATAGTAATACTAGTATGCAAACAAATTAGTTCTAACTCATTTCAAAATCAAATTACTGACACACTAATCTCTTACATATCATACTTGAAACTATTTAACTGTGTACAAAAGAAATGAGTTTAGGCTCATTTAAAAATGTATCTACAAATCATATATTCAATAAATATGTAAGAACAGGTTGATATGCCATAAAACCAAACCAAATCAATATCACAGAGAAGAGTGTCTTGTACAGTATAATGGTTATTTAACAGACCGTTCTTTGTGAGTTTGATTCTCACTGGGTGCCCCATAGTTTTTCTAAACTAAACTTGATAATTTATTTATTAATTTGGCTGAAGCTTTGATTATATGCAATATTTCTCATAGATCCTTAACCTTATATTTCAGAAAGATTTTACCACAACTTTCAAGATTGTATCAGTGTTTTCCAATAGGGTATTAGACTGCCCTCTGGGATGGGTTATGAGAAGGTGGCATTTAGATGGTTTGGTTTGGTTTTGTTGTTTTAATGGCATATTAACCTTCTTGGGTTATTCAATGCTAAATCCCTCCTTCTAAAAAGACAGCAGTGATACTATTTAACCCATAGCAGGGAGGATAAGGGGGTTCATACTTTTCTCAAGGGTATTTGACTAAAAGTGAACGTAATAGCATGACTGGAGTTCAAATTCGCTTACTACAATTCTGCAGTCCAGCGCTTTAACCATTACACCACAAGGACACCCCCACCTCCATGACATTTTGAGGCTTCAAGTGAAAGTAAGTGATTTTCTGTATAATAATAAGGGAAGAACAACGCACCAAAATTTGATAAGGTTGAGATTAATAATGTGCAAACAAAGCTACACAATGTGCATGAAATAGGCAGCTTCTGGGTCTGATGCAAAAAATTGTCTGTGTTGTTAATAATGATAATGAACTTTCTATTACAACTGCTGAAGATATTGTAAAGAGATTTAAGAAAGCTGTAACAGCAATCATTATTGTTCAAACAAGGAAACTGAAACTGATCCATCTATAAATAATGAAGCAAACATAATATTTTCCAACTCCTAGTAAAGTATTGGGAGTTATAAGAGGCCAGTGACTTACATAAGGCTATAATTTGAATGGCAGAGGTTGGTTGTTTGGGTTTTATGGCATATCAACCTTTGTAGGTTATTCAATATCAAGTCCACTTTTATACTAATAATCAGTTCTATTTCAAGCAATTCAGTTTAGTATGAGTACAGTTTAATTGTCAAAAACATTTTTATTTCAAGCTATTCAGTTTAGTCAGACAGTTCTAATTCAAACAATTCAGTTTAGTATAAGTATAGATTTTGTCTACACACAGTTAAATGTCAAAACAGTTCTATATTAAACAATTCAGTTTATTGTAAGTATGGTTTCAATGTCAAAAACAGTTCCATTTCAAACAATTCAGTTTGGCATAAGTATGCTGTTTAAATGTAAGTATACAGTTTGTCAAAAACATTTCTATTTTAAACTATTCAGTTTAGTCAAACAGTTCTAATTCAAACAATTCAGTTTAGCATAAATAGGGATTTTTGTTCTATTTAACCCATAGATAAGGCCCTATCAGGTGCTACCACTCCAGGCCAGAGTGGACCTGGGAGCAATGGCAATGAAGGGGTGTTTCACATTCCCCAAAGCCCCAACATTACTTGAATCTCACTATCAGATTGTTTAGTGTCATATCTAGGACACTTGTCTGAGAGGGGGTCTTATCCCTCTGCAGAGGTGCAATCGGTATATTCTACAGCCCCAGCTGACTAGGCAAGTGAGTGGTAGAAAGTATCCAAGTGTTTTGGGTGGGTATTAGTGCAAAAAGGATGGGAAACACTAATCTAATTCAAAAAGTACATTTGCAGAAGTGTAGTTTATAGAAAGATCAATATAGCAAGTTTCAACCTATCAATCCAGGGTCACAAATTCTTTACCCTTGCAAGATTTAGTTAGAATGTATTAATGAAAAAATGTCATTCTGTAAACAACAATCATATTTTCAAATTTTCTAATTTCAAAGCTTGAATAAGGGTGCATAAGCAAAATTTCAAATATTTTTATTCCCAAATCTTTTAAGAGAACAATAAAATAAAATCTATATAAATAAAGAGTAAAGCAGACTTCATGAATTAAAAAAGAGACAAAAACAAATACTGAAAAGAAACACCAAAATCTGGCATAGCAAATCATTTTTTTTAAATATATATATTTCGCACATAAAATCAAAAGGCTTCAAAAATTGTTACCTTTAAAAACCTTTTAAGTTTCATGCAGCAAACCTCTACAATCTTTTGGTAGTTAATTTTTTTTCTCAGATATATATTATGATGATTTCAACCACTCTTAAGTTAACCCCTTATATAAATCACTTACCCCTCATAACTATTCATATGCCACTAGAAATCAACATGAACTCAGTTGGAAGACATTACTTTTAGGTCCATATTTATAGATAGGTCTGCTTTAACTTTCTTTTTTGATGGTTATTAGTAGACTTTTCTTAATTCTTGCATCAGTATCTTACAACTTCATCATAATATATATCTCAAAATAAAAAAGATTAATAAAAATGTATGAAGATTGTAGTGCCTGACCCACTGCTTGAGAAACATTGTACTAGATTATCTCCAAAAACTTTCTTGTATTCTTAGAATGTATACTACATGAATCTTTGTCACTTGAGTCCCTGAATTTTCCCCCCAAAATTAATTCAAACTAAAAATAGAAACATCAAGAAGAAAAAAAATATCTTTAAATTCTTTGTGGAGATTAGAAACAAAGACATCTGAGCAAAAGTGGGGATAAGTATAATTTACAAATATTCAAAAATTCCAACATATCATATCTTGGTTTCATACTGAATAAACATGACAGATTATGATACTGGTTTGATCTTGTATACTTTACTTACATGTCTTACCAACTCAACAACATAATTGGACATTGTAAATTCTATGTAACCAAATCTATAAACATTAATTTGTAGTTAAGGAAATGAATTATACTCTTTTATTGGGGACAGTTGCCTACCTTGATTTATTCCCACCCAACCTTCTTATCTCCACCACCAAAACCATCACTACCTCTCAAAACAGTTCTGAATAAATCTCAGTGAATAACAGGTTCACGGTAAATAGTTCATTTGGTAATTTCAAGGTTTCCTTTTTATTCATTTTTTCTTTTTACATTTCCTTTGTTGTTATTCCATTTTCACTTGAAAGGAAAGATAATACCCCCACTTGTTCCAAACAGCTGATCCTTAACCTAACAAACACTATCACCACATCCAAGGACCAGTAGCTCTTCTTTTTTATAATCTATCTAGGTCTTCAGGATCTAATTTCCTTTTCAAAAGTGATGTGGCTGGGAGTAGAAAAAAAACTTGAAATAATAACATTTAAGCCCCCCGTCTTCCCCCCAAAGGGAGAGAATAGCAAGTGGAATTCTCCAAAACAAAAGTAGATTTGTAGGAAAAAGTAAGAGACTATAGGTAAAAGTACTGCATTGATAATAAATATATAGGCCAATACACACAATGACATGAATGAAGCTGACAAAGACACAAAACTGATGTGAGTCTCTCTCTCTTAACAAAAGAGATTGAGGAACAATAAGTTTTACTATATATATATACGAGGATCATTAAATAAGTTTCCAGACTTTTTTCATATGGGCACTTCTATTGATAGTACACACATGAAACTTTAGTCCCCTTTGAAGTAATCTCCTCCAGCTGCAATGCACTTGTTGTACAGTTCCAACAACTTCTGGAAGGCCCCATGGAAGTCCTCTTGTGTGAGCATGTCAATGACCTTCATCACAGCCGCTTTCATCTCCTCAATTGTCTCATAACGACAGCCTGTGAGCTTTGGGAATAAGCAAAAGTCACAGGGAGCAAGGTCTGGAGGGTGACGAACTGTCTTGATGCCCATCTTGGTCAAATAGTCTGTGACAAGTATGGAGCTGTGGGTTGGTGCATTGTTCTGGTGGAAATGCCACTGACCTGATTTGAAGAGTGCTGGCTTCTTCCGATGGAATCTCTTCCTGAACTCCCTTAAAACCTCAACATAGTAACCCTAACCCTAACCCTTTGGCCAATCAACTTTGGTGTATTGCCTTCCTTACTCCTCCCATACCTCTCATCATCCTTCACAGACTCCCTGCCTTTCTTGAATCTCTTATGCCACTAAAAAACTGATGCTCAATTCATGCAAGATGCTCCAAAAGCAGTCTGAAGCCTTCCATACGTTTCTATGGCATTTTTTCCAAGTTTAAAACAGAATTTCATTGCATATTGTTCTTCTAAAGTGTACTCACGTCCAGATTGCATTTTTGAAATTCACCAGCTGTAAGAATCAGGCTTTAGTAGGGTGTATTCCAATTGCTGCTGTAGCTGTTGATTTGAACATGAAATCATAAAAATTGGTCAGTCATCTCATAAGATGTATAGGAATAACATACTGAATTTTCAGGAGTCTACAACAATTTTAAATGTTTGTACAAAAAAAGTCTGGAAACTTATTGAAGGCACCACATATATACATACACTACAGTAGCTAAAGTTTCTAGTAAAACATCAAGATTTTGATCACAGTTTATAATAATGAAAGTAAAATGCTGATCTTCCAGGCAGCACCCCTCATGCCCTCTTGGAAATTTAGCACTGCAATTGTTTTTAGAGCAAAATTAAGGAAAAACTAAAACGAGGAAGAAATTTACCTTTTTGCCAACCAGACCATTTAATAAAGATGACTTGCCCACATTAGGGTAACCTGTATAAAAAAACAAAAAGGAATGAAAACATTCTGAAAGAAGATCAAATAATTACTTTAATATTTCTGATTCAAAAGAAGCATTTATATTGTGCATGTTTGGTAAGTTTAATAATTGCATATTTCCTTCCAGGGGTTGTACTCAGGGTCTGAGTTCAAATAAGAAGTAGTACTTGAAATATTGATTTTCAAAATGGATAGGAGCTTCTCACATACAAGATTGGTACAAGATAATCTTCTTATTTTTCATTCCTCTTATTTTAGTCTTTGACAAGACAAACCAATTCTTAGGAAATGTCTTTAAGAAATTTAAGAATTTTTTATTATCATAAATATGATAAAAATATCAAAATCAGAATCTCTCAAAGAACAAATAAAAGTTGTTTGGTTGGTTTTATGACATGTCAACACTTATTGTGCAACTTAATGCTGAAATCAGTCTCTTTTTTTTTAAACAATTTTATACATTCAAGTAATGATTTATTAATAATTATAGATTCAAATAACTATTCTTACTACAAATACTTTGTAAACAATTATATGGTTTCAAGTAACAGTTCCAATTTGATAATAATAATCTTTTATTTGCACATAGTTATATGGTTTCAAATATCCTAGTTTAATACAAATAATTTGGACTGGTTTCAAGTATTTCTAATATTGATAATTTTTAAAGAGATATTTTTGAGTAATAGATAAGACCCTAAAAAGTGCTATCACTCTGGGTCAGGTGGACCCTGGAGTAATGGTCACAAGAGGATGACTCCACACTCCACAGAGCTCCAAAATTGGGACCTTTAGTTTCATATCCAGGACACCTCTTTTTTTAGAGGGTGTGGGTGGAAGTAGGAGTCTTACACCTTTGGAGGGGATAGAGTTGCTATACTCTAAGCCCTATTAACTAGGCTGTATAAGTAAAAGAACAGATAGAATGGTGGTAGTATTTGTAGATAAGATTGGATTGTAAATACAGACACACACTCACACATGCCAGAATGTTCAGCTATTATATAGAAAATGCTTTATGTCTTATCTGTTATTGGTTTATTTACTGCTAAATAAAAAATCTAAGTGAACATCTGTGTGAAATTCATAATTTTTACTAGGAATAGTAGAATTATCTTTTACCCATATTTTTAAATTTTCTGTTTATTTCTTACAACCATTCTTCTTTTATTTCTCCTTTCTATTCTACTCTTATATATTTACCATACTTTAAAGCTATTGTTCATAAGTTTGAGCTTAAGTAAGAAGAACAGTATAGAGGCCTAGTGCTAAGTAATAAGTTTTCAATGGGAAATGGAGGACATGTCCCATTTCTGGGTGGGGGATATTGGGGAGATTTAAAAGTAGTTGTGTGACATTATCCGCTGTAACCTGATAGGAAAACCATCTTAAGCTTAGACCACTGGTGGAGAATTTTTTTAAAGCCACTGGTGATACAATGTCTGTCTCAAGTGGATATAGATTTGTTTTAGACAGCAAAAACACTTGAAGTGAATTTTATGAATAGGTCAAAAAAGTATCTAATCCCTTTTGTGGAGAAATTGATAATAATTATTTCAAAGGAAGGGATTTTTCCCATAAATGGAGTTTACACAGAAAAGTAAAGATAAAAGTAAATAAAGACTTTTTTAAGGCTTTTAACACTTAAGTTGAAAATTTCTTGTGTGGTCTTGAAGGTGGGGGATTAGTTAGCTGGATCAGATAGTGCCAAAAAGGGAATAGTAACTGCTTGATTGTACGGAGGTAAAACTGAGAATAGGAGGTGGCAGTTATGAGTGGAAGTCAGAGATGCTGAAGAAGGAAAGTTGATGGGTAGGTTAGCCCTCTTACTGTCACTAAGGGGTTGGACCAAAGCCAAAAATTGGAAAATCCCAGTTGAAACAAAGGAATAATATATCTTTCTATCCCCACCAAACCTTACACAGTTGCAGGTGAAATATTATTTAAACTGAGGATTTTGGGGTTTTAGCAGATGAAAGGAGAATTAGAGCAAGAGAAGGGCAGAAAAGACCAGTTGACTTCAACCAAGTCCACCAAAGAACTCAGAGAAACGAGCCATCACTTAGATGGTATCAGAATTAAAAACTTGGCCAAGAAATGTGCTAAGAATTGCCAGAGATATATTTTTTAACCCCTGACTGTGTTCCAATTGAAAACCAGTAATTAGACATCTATTACTCCCACATCTTTAAGTATGATTAACATCTGTATTTTTGCTTTTTTTTTTCCCTTTTATATAAACAATTTTGTTGGAAAGAGATAATCATCAATTTGCCATAAACCATGGTGTATCAACTCCTGCTGCAGACTTCTGGTTGTTTGAGATCAGACACAATGTGGGCATTCAACAGGACTTTTGACAACTGTAGAGGTTAACGCAACCCATTGTTGATGGAAGAAATCCAATATTGAAGGCCATTATCAGATATTCAGTGAGCCCTTTAACTCAGCAGTGAAGATGATGTTATAATAGTAATTCATATATATAGTACAATTTTTTATCTATTAATGACTATGTGGGGCACAGACATTTACCCAAAACC
This sequence comes from Sepioteuthis lessoniana, assembly GCA_963585895.1. NCBI lineage: Eukaryota > Metazoa > Mollusca > Cephalopoda > Myopsida > Loliginidae > Sepioteuthis > Sepioteuthis lessoniana. The sequence goes on from CAUZXS010000627.1 coordinate 13,406, forward strand.
TTCAAAATTTTGAATTGGATATCACCTAACACAAACAATATGCTGTGATTACAATGTAGTCTAATAGCCAATTAACTCCAGTTTTAAGTTTCTATAATTGTTGTAAAGTTCTTTTTTTCTATTTACAATATCTGGGGTATTGTTGTGGTTTGTATAAGAACCATTATAAATGGGAGAAGACTGAAGGCTGAATTAAAGTTGTACTAAGTATGGTGAGGCATTTGGTTACCTGAAATCATTCTCATGATGATGGTGAGACTTCATGACCAATCATGATGAAATTTCCCAGGTGAACACTTTGCATCTCAAAGTGCACTTTATATTTGCTGTTAAGTAAAGAATCTAGGAAGATTAACACCACTCCCAGTGATTAAAACTAATCAAAAAGACCTACTTAGTCCAGAAAACAAATAAAATTATTATTGGCAGGAGCCCTCTTCACTCTCTTGCAATTGTGGAGTGGAAGACAAGACATTTTAAATAAAAATAAATACAAGAGGACTCATACATCATCATCATCATGTCGCGCTGGTAGCACGGATATCCCTGACCCTCTCTTGCCACTCCTCCCTATCATTCATCGCCCTAGGTAGGTCTTCAGGACAACATCCCGTATCCTCACATAGCTGCTGAATGTATGTTCGTGCTGGTCATCCTGCTTTTGCACGGCCATGTGTGGGGGTCCTTAAGAGTACATCTCTTATGAGTTTGTCCCTGCTTCTCCAGCAGTGTCCTGCATGTCTGGTTCGTCTAACTTGAATAGTTTTCGTGATAGGGGGCAGGTGGCCGTACAGTTGGAGTCTTGTGGGGTGTTGCCACCAGGACTTGTTCAAGATTGCACGCAGCATTCTTGTGTAATTGCTGTCTAGCTTCTTCTCCAGCCGTTTTGTTAGCATCCATGTAGTGCAGCCATATAGCAGTATCGATGTGACCGCTGTCTGGAAGAAACTGCGTTTCATTTTATCTTAAGTGGAATTCATTTTTGTTTAACAAAACATGCTTTAGTGCATTCTTTTTACTATCAACAATGCCAATTTCTTCTGTTAGTGTATATATATATATATATATATATATGATTTGACTTGTTTTTTTTGTTTAATGTCATATCAACCTTTATGGTTTATTTAATGCCAAAGCCATCCTTGTTCAAAGACAGTAGTGGTACTATTTAACCCATAGCTGGAGGGAATAAGGGGGTCCATATCTTTCCAAGGGCATTAGTTCAAAAGTGAATGCAATAGTGAACTGGAATTCACACTCACTTTGAGGCCAGAAACTATCACTTTAGCCATAACATGACAAGGACTGCCTATATATATATATATATATATATATATATATATCATCATCATGACATCCTGCCATCATGGATTTCCCTGACCCTCTGCTGCCACTTGTCCCTATTGTCCGTCACTCTCAGAAAGTCTTCTATGCTACATCCTGTATCAATACAGAGCTGTTGTAGATAGGTTCTAGTTGGTTGCTCAAGCCTTGCTTGTCCATGTTAAGGAGACCACAGGAGTACATTGCTTATGAGCTCTCCCTTACTTCTCCAGTAGTGTCCCGTATGTCTTGCTCGTCTAGTTTGGATGGTTTTCAAGATGGGTGGTAAGTGTACATACAGCTGCTGCCTTGTGGGATGCTGCCTCTGTGACATGTGTAATTCTTGTGTAATTGCCATCAATCTTTCTCTCCATATGCTTAGTCAGTGTCCATGTGGTGTATCCATACAGCAGTACTGACACGACTGCTGCTTGGCAAAAACCGTGCTTTATTCTATCTGATAGGCCTGACTTCCATATAACCAATAGTCTATCAATGGTTGTCGATGCCTTTGCTAGTCGCATGTTGATTCAGGAGATGAGATGCTGCTTCCAAAGTAGGTGAACTTGTCCACAAGTTTCAGAGATCTTCCATTTAGTGTGGAGATGTCGCCTCTTTGATTAAAGCACATGAACTCTGTTTTGTCTATATTCATATGGAAGCCTATGCCACCTGCTACCTGTTCCAGACTATGCAGCAGGGATTTAGCCTGTGTGAGTGTATTTGCCAGAAGTACAATGTCAGCAGTGTAGTCCATGTCCATAATCATTCGAGTGGAGTACCTCTGCTTCTTGTCTTTGCCAAAGTAAAGTCATTTTCTTTCATTAAATCTATTGACATTTGAAGTACATAGTCTAGGCAGATAATAAACAGGTATGGGGCTAATGTGCCCCTTTGCTGTACACCTGCAACAATGTCAAAGAAGTCTATGTCTCCATTCAGTGAGTGAGTTTTTACTTTTGTGTTTTTATATAGCATCATTAAGGCTGCAATAGTTTCTTTGAAGAGACCATAGGCCAGAAGTATTTGCTCCATCTTCCCTCTGTGTATGGAGTCAAATTCCTTGGAGAAGTCTACAAATAATATTGTAGCCTCAAGGCTTTTTGCACAAACACCTTCTAATATTCAATGGATAGTCAAAATTTGTGGTGTCATGGATCAATTTCTCCAAAAGCCATTTTCTCAATTTTGGGTTCAATGCAGTTGAGTTGTAGAGCAGCGTAAATCATGGCCACTATGGAAATAAGAGTTGTTCTTGGCTATTTCAAGGTCACTCTTCTTAGTGAAAGGGAGGATGCAGCCCTTTTTCCATCTGTCTATTGTGTTCTGGTTATATATGGCATGGCAGTATTGGAGCAGTATCTGTGATTTAGCCTTATTTGGGTAAGTGTAAGTCTTAAGTTTTCCCTTTCTTTCCTGAAATTTAGTATTAAAGCATGTTAAGCCATTTTCTAGCATGAAGTCCATTAGGTATTCCTCATTTCTGTTTGACGAGTTGTGGAAGCTGAATTTGTTGTTTACATTTTTACCTATTTGTGCATTAATGTTGACCCTGATGATTAGAATGTAATGTTTCAGGATGCTACAAACAAGAGAGGATAGCACGTTATAGAAGGTGTTGAGGTTTGTTTCATCACTAGCATTGGTATGGCTGCTGCAGGAGATGATCATTGTGTTAGGGTTGTCATTAAACATACATATACATATTGTTACGGCCACCGGCCATGGTAGGATTATAGTGCAAGAACTACTATGTGGACCGGAAGTGGGGGAAGGCGATTGGCGAGTCTTTGAACCCTAGCAACAGGGGAAGAAGAAGCCGAGAAGGGGCAAAGGTCTTGACCCGGATAAGGAGAAGACATGTCATTGGTTGAGGCAGGGAGGGCGCTTTACCGCCAAAAAGAAACGAAACCCAAAAAGTTAGTTTTGAGCTTCGCCAAGGAAGAGAAAGGTCGCCTTTTCACGGGGTCCGGTGAAAGGGGAAATCCTAGTCCCAAAATGGCATATAGAAGCATTTAGCTCCATGGGTAAGAACCTGAGGCTCAACGTAAAAGAAAATTGGTGCCTTGCAACTCGTTAATAGGAGATTAACGAATATAGGAAAAAAAAGAAAAAATTAACAAAAGAAAGGAAAGATAAAAAAAAAGGGTTAGTCAAAATTTTTATCAAGAATAATATACGTAACCTAAATGAAGGTCCGTATCAAGACTATTCCAAAGAAACATTTTTGAGGCTGTTCATCAGCAGCTAGTTTCGGCGGAAAACCTATTTGGTTAAAATTTGTACATCCATAAAGACGAAGAGGAGAGACTCTTGTTCTTCGGTGAAAGAAGAAAAAAAAAAAACTTTGTCTTATTGGAAGGACCTAGTCAGATACTGTTGGGAGCGACTTGTCCTCCACATTGCTGTATATTTTTTTGTTGTATTCGTTTTGTTCTTGTTTGTCTGTTGTCACAGTTGTGCTTTCTTTTAAATGAAAAAAATGTATGAATGATACATATATAAAGAAAAGGAAAAAACCAACTCCGTGTTATATTGTTTGTCCGGTTCAGAATTCCCCACGTATTCATTCATATCACGTTGACCTCTTTAACCTTCAAACCCTCATTCGTCCATGGTCTTAGTAACCCACACATAGGACTCCGTCCATATCTCAAAAAATTAAAAATACGGGTGGAAACTCATAACAATATATATATACACACACACATTTATTGCTTATTTTTCAATATAATATTTGGACTGAGTTTTTAGCCAATTGCTCATGATGCT
>CAUZXS010000627.1:22500-185000 GCA_963585895.1 Sepioteuthis lessoniana
CACAAGTTTTCAATTGGATTCAAATCCAGGACTGACTTGTCCTTTGCAAAACATTAACATTATTTTCAGACAATCACTTCTTCCTAGATTTAGCTGTATGCTTGGGATCATTATCCAGCTGGAAAATGTAATCAGAAGGTAGCTCAAGACTCAACAGAAGACATCAAATTTTCTTGCAAGATCTGTTTATACTTTTGGGCATTTTACCGTCTATTACTGATATTTTGTCCACATCTTTCATTAAAAAACATTCCCAAATCATTATACTGCCACCACCAAATTTGACAGTTGGTACTGAGTTTTTTGGTTAGTAGGCTTCACCATCTTTCCTCCACACATGATTTCAATAATTATGACCAAAGAACTCAATTCTAGTTTCATCTGACCATAATACTCTTTCCCAAAATGAATTTTCCTTATCCTTACACTGTATTACGAATTCCAACCTTGCATCTCTATATTGTTTCAGTAGGAGAGGAGTTTTCTTTGGTCTCCATGACTATAGACCATTCCTCAGCATTTCATTACTTATTGTTTGTTAGGTAACACTACATCCTGATGAACGCAAATCTCCCTGCAGCTCTTCAATGGATTTTGGTTAATCAAGTGTCCTAATTTTCTAGGAGAAATTTTCCTTGGAGCACCTGTTCTTTTTTGTTTTCAATTGTTACATCTTTTAAACCTTGCAATGAATGAACTTATCATAATAAAAGGAATATTCAGGTTGCATGAGATATTTCTATAACTTTTTCCAACTTTCCAAAGCTTAACAATCAGTGCTTTTTGTAAATTACTCAATTCTTTACCTCTTGCCATGATCAGAACCTTCCTGCACGACAAGCGATAGCAAAAAGTTCCAGTTAGGATTTTAAGACTAACTATAGTTGCTGATAACATTATTGGCAAATTCTAGAAGACTAACTATGGGTACTGATAGCATTATTGGAACAATCTAGAAAAATATTGCAACAATGCTGTACTGTATGATTACTTTTTTGCACTCATGAAAATGAATAAATGGCATTAATTTCTGTAAAATTAATTGTAACCCAAGTTTATATACATATATTAGTAGAATATATCCTTATACAGTAAACGTATATAAAAATTTTGTTCAGGTTTTTGTTTGAAAGATAAAAAATAAAAATTTTCATATGTGCGAATATCTATTTCACCCCACTGTATATATATATATATATATATATATATATATATATATACACACACACACACACATATCTATATAACACACACATTCATCTGTATATATATATATATATATATATATATATATATATATACACACACACAAACATGTATATACATATATACACACTTTTGCACACACAGTTATATACATAGGTATATATATATATATACATGGTGCATTCAATAAGTTTCTAAACTTTTTTGTACATACATTTAAGATTGTCGTAGACTCTTGAAAATTCAGTACGTTATTGCTATACAACTTATGAGAAGACTGACCAATTTTTATGATTTCAGTTTCAAATGAACAGCTACAGCAGCAATTGGAATACACCCTACTAAAGCCTGATTGTCACAGCTGGTGAATTTCAAAAATGCAATCTAGATGTGAGGACACTTTAGAAGAATGATGTGCAATAAAATTCTGTTTCAAACTAGGAAAAAATGCCACAGAAACATATGGAATGCTTCAGACTGCTTTTGGATCATCTTGCATGAATTGAGCATCAGTTTTTTAGTGGCATAAGATATTCAAGAAAGGCAGGGAGTCTGTGAGGGATGATGAGAGATGTGGGAGGAGTAAGGAAAGCAATACTTCAGAGTTGATTGGGCTAGGGTTAGGGTTACTATGTTGAGGTTTTAAGGGAGTTCAGGAAGAGATTCCATCGGAAGATGCCAGCACTCTTCAAATTGGGTCAGTGGCATTTCCACCAGAACAATGCACTAGTCCACAACTCCATCCTTGTCACAGACTATTTGATCAAGATGGGCATCAAGACAGTTCCTCAGCCTTCCTATAGTCCAGACCTTGCTCCCTGTGACTTTTGCTTATTTCCTAAGCTCAGAGGCTGTCGTTATGAGACAACTGACATTGACACACTCACACAAGAGGACTTTCAGGGGGCCTTCCAGAAGTTGTTGGAATGGTACAACAGGTGCATTGCAGCCGGAGGAGATTACTTCGAAGGAGACTAGAGTTTCATGTGTGTACTATCAATAAAAGTGCCCATACGAAAAAAAGTCTGGAAACTTATTTAATGATCCTCATATATATACACACACACACACACACGCATGTAAACATATATAAACAGAGTCATGTCAAATATTTGACAATGAAAGAATTCAAATTTTCAATTCAATAGCTTCAATTGTGATAAAAGTTGTAGGAAAATTTTTAAAAACTTGTTCAACACTCTGGTAAATCTTCATTAAAAATATTTTTTACATGTTATTGAACAAAAACAGTTTATTTTAAAAAAGTGTAGTGTGTAAATTTAGAAAAAAAAAATGTAAATACACAACATTATTGACTTAATAAGTAATAGAGGATAACCTAAAGATTCTCTTTTTCAATAGCAACTATGATGAAATGTGTAAAGACTATTCTAGCTTTTCAGTTATTCTTGTAAATAAAGGCTTTGATTTCAGAAGATAGAATCCTGCTTTACATAAATGATATGATACTGACTGCCAAGAAGCTTTCATTTAAACTTCTTCTACTACCTAATATGCAATGAATGTTGCTGTGACATAACAATGTACCATGGGGAGTCTTTGTATCACCTAATTCTGCCAAGGAGTGATTTTACTTGGTCACCCTGGCATTTTAGGTAACTTAAAAGATTTTTTTTAAAACAATTTGCCATCATCCTAACTTAGGAAACAATACTGCAGACAAATAAGGAGTATTTGTTTGAACTGCAATGTTTGAATTTACTCAACCCCTCCCTCACATGCAAGATGTGACACAAGGTCAATTTTTTTAGTAGAGTAAATTTAGTTTGAATCCAGAGTTTTTCTTATATATATAAGGTAGCTTAAAAGAATAAAGCCTGAATGAAGCAAAAAGACTGGCTGTTCCTTTTTCCAGTTTTGCAGCTGAAAACAACAAACAGGAAGATGAAACAAATTGTTGGATAATTTATGCCAAAGCCCAAAATCTGTTTAAAATGGCTCAGGACATGACTAGTCACCCAAGCTAAGGGTAATCATAGAATGGTCCTCTCAGGGTGGAGCACTACTGGTTCATGACTGGGAGGAAATAGGAGTGAGGAGACATTCAACAATGGCTAATGTCACTTGGAATTGGTCTGACCGATAGACTTGTAAATGTCAGAGATAAATATAGGGAACAGAAATTCAAAGAACACAAAAACTAGTAACCATCACATTTCCCTTCCTCATCTGGTCTGGCACCATTTGTAAAATTAGTCATTGCTTTAATATAGATTAGTAGAGAGATAAAACTAATAAGATTTAAAAAAAAAAAAAAAAATGACCAAACAGAATAAAAAGAGAAGGATGCATAGAGTCAATCTATTTCTTTACTCTTAATGATAATCACAATCCCCATCTTTATAGTGATGCTGTTTTTGATTCCTTCCCAATTATTAATAACAGTATTAAATAAATCTATATATTCAATGATGTCATAAAGTATTGTAAATAGTTACTAAGTTTATGCTAGTTTAGCACAAAGCTTTAATAATGTAGCCTTCACTCACTAGCAAAGGCCTTGTGAAATTTTCTGAACACTGCTTTAAAGCAGGCAACCAATATAGATATTATCAAGTTTTGTAGCCATAGCATAGAATGACAGCTGAATTCAAACAATAACTTGCAAGATAAACTTTCAAGTCATAAGGATTTTTCCTCTATATGATTTAGTTTAATAAACCATAAAGAGGAAAAAGCTTAATGACTTGAAATACAAGAAAGAATAGATTTTTTTTTAATTTATCCATTATTCTTATAATGCATTAAAATTAATGTTAAAATTTAACCTCTTACCTGCCAATTGTGAGTTTATTTGCTTTTACGAAAAGAGAAGAGAGATGTACTGTACCTTGTTTTCAATGAAGTTAATATGGCACTATTCATAATTTGAAGAATTATGTTTTTTGAATGTTTTTTCTAGAAGGAAAAGTATGATTTTTCAGCCTTTACTTCCAATTGTAGAAGGTAGGAGGGAAAAACTTACATTCTACATTAAAATAGATTCTTCATATAAATTAGTTAATTTTGAAATTTTAGTCTATCAGCAAATTATCAAAAAAATGTTTGACTGAAATAGACTTTAAAATTTCAAATATATAGAAGTGTTTTCTGGATTTAATCAAAATTTTTCAGACTTAAAAAATACTAATTGCAACTAGTAGTTTCATTACCTATATATGCTCTATCCAAGATATGTAACAATCCCTCTGTAGATACTGTAACCTTTAAATATACTCATTATATATATAGATATATATATATATAGTGGATTCTCTAATTTATCTTGAGTATGAGAGGCCAACACTTCAATTAAATATATGAACTACTGTACAACCTATGTAGATGGTTTATTTAGAGTGGTGAAGGCCTGTGTAGAAACAGCCATTTTCTTTGGATGAGCTGATAACAGAAGAATGGTTCAATAATGTTTCAGAGATTATTCTAAACAACACTTATTAGGTTTTAAATTCAGTTTTTATCTTTTTCTAAACCAGTTGCTCTACTAAGGCTAGAGATATCAGTCTAGCCTACTATTTACCTATAGCTAGAGGGGGAAGATTGGTTTGGTTTCTTTTGTTTAATGGCATATCAACCTTTGTAGGTTATTTAATGTCAAAGCCATTCTCCTAGAAGAACAGTAGTGGTACTATTTAAACCATAGCAGGGAGGATAAGGGGGTTCATACCTTTCCCAAGGGTATTTGCCCGAAAGTGAACGTAATTGCGTGACTGGAATTCAAACTCGCTTACTACGATTCTGCAGTCCATTGCTTTAACCATTACACCACGATGACACCCCCTAGAGGGAGAAGAGAAGAATTCATATGTTTTTCAAAGGCATTTGTGTGAAGTGAAACACAAACAACCTTGTTTAGGATTTGAACTTGATTTGTCAGTTCTATTTCTTTACAACTATAAACATTATACCACATACTTATATATATATATATATATATATATATATATATATATATATATATATATTTACCAACCCCTCTGCTTGGGCAGGATATGACACAAGGTCAATTTTTAAGTGAAGTTTAACAGGTTTGAATTCAGAGTTTTCATTCTCCTAGACTAGTTGCCTCACCAAGGCTGAAGAACCTAGTCTGCCATATATATATATATATATATATATATATATATATATATATATATATTCTCCTATAACTACTTTATTTGATCAGGTAGTTGAAATAAAAAGCTAGTGTCAATAGTCTTAACTTTGACACGGTCCAATTACAATCACATTTAAGTAAAAGAAAAAAATATATGCATGGTATCAGAAAGGAGTAAAATAATTAAAAAAAGAAAAAGAAGGAATAGGCTTCAGCATCCGAAACAGCAGTTGGACCACTCTCCAGTGGCAGAACAAAATCCAAACATCCAGTGGCTGCTGCAAAATCTTATGGCCTATATACCAACAAGGAATCAAAAGACAAACTTTACCATGTGTACATACAACTGTAAAGTCATAGGCACCAGACTGGCCCATCTAATGAGAGAAAAGTTCAAATGCTTCATCTTTGGGCTCTGTAAGACACATTGGAAGGAAGAACTGAACACCAGATGAACTGAGAGAAGCATTGTGAGACAGGGTAAAGTACAGGGTGTTAGCGCAATAGGTGGCATAGGTTTTATAATAAGCAAGGAATGGGTAGCAAATGTCATCCTATACAAATTGTTGTTATCATGTATAGGGGTACAAAACATTCAACTGTCATTTAGACACTTGACTAAAATAAGATTAACTATATCACAGTCAATAAACAGCATTTACAACTGGATGTCTCAGTCAGTGTGACATTGATCACCAGCAGCGATTATTGCTTTCTACAGGTGAAGATGATCAATGACAAAACCAGAGAGAAGACAAAACTATATGTCTCCTTGAAAAACCAATATATCAAGGTCTTCATTGAGGTGATATTGCAAGATACCCTCAGGAATAAAGATTCAAGTCATCTTGAAGGTAAAAATGATTATTACAACTCACTGATAAAGAAAATGAAAGTCTTCATGTGAAAAGTAAAAACTGCTGGCCTCCAGGAGATAAATAGAAGGATCTCTGAAGAGATGAAGAGACAGTAGAATGTGAAGAGGATTATTAAAAACCACTATTCTCAGTAAAACAATAAGGCAACATTTAAAGGAAGACCTCAAGAGATATAAAATGAAGAACCACTATTTAAAAAACTATCATCCCATTTGCCTCTTCTCTTACATTGATAAGCTTTTCATCAAAGTCACAGTCACCAGACTGACAGAACATCTTGATGACCAGCAGCCAATTAAGCAAACAAGCTTCAGTAAGAACTATAATATAATGGACTACATATTTACTCAAACACAGGTGAAAACAAGTGAAAGAATACAGGTTGCCTCTTTGCACTACTTTCATTGATTTTGAGGTCTTTGACAGCATAGAGTTTCAGTTTTGTGCAATGGCATATCAACCTCTGTGGGTCATTTAATGCTAGAAAGAGTTAGATTGGTTTTATCTTTTGTGTGTTTTAGGGTTTTTATTATATGTTTTATTATATTTGATCAGATTTTGATAAAAAAGATTGGTTTCTCTTAGAAAGCTCAAGATGTCCTCTGTTTTGGTGCTTTTGAAAAGGTCCTCTAAGTTGCTTGTCTTGTAGTATTCTAGGTGAGTTTGTCTAAACCTGTTACAGTTTATGAGAATGTGTTTGACTGTGAGGGGTACTTTGCACATTGTTCATATTGGGGTGTCTTCTCTTTGTAGGGGGTGTGAGTGGGTAATGTAGGTATGGCTTGTGCAAAGTCTAGGGAGTATCACTTCTTCTTTTCTATTTCTTCTGTAACCTGCCAGAGCTTGTTCAGTATTTGATCATCCCAAGATTTTTGCCATTTGTCAACAATGAATTTGTTAATTATTGATTTTAGATCAGTATAAGGGATTTTTGTATTGTATATGTCTGCCAAGAGTGCTTTTCTTGCAGTTTTGTCTGCTACTCTTTCATTTCCATGTACACCAATGTGGCTTGGCATCCTGGTGAGAATGATGCTACTATTTTTGGAAAAAGTTCTCATTTTGATTAGGAGTCTTGTGATGAGAGGAATTAATGAATTTTTGTTCTGTAGAGCTTGGAGAACTGATTTAGAGTCTAAGTGGATGAGAAAATTAGAGGATTTGTAGTTAGTTATAATGTTCATGGCTGGGTCAATAGCAGTGACTTCTGCACTGTGGATTGAAGATTCACTTGGGCGACATTTTAGCAGTTCTTGGTTTGGGAAGATAGCAGCACAACCAACTTCATTTCCTGTTTGGAGCCATCTGTATAGATGTAGTGGTGATCTGGGAAATTGTTTTGGATGTTGAGGAATTTCTCTTGGGGTATGTTTTGGTTTTGAATAATTTGATTAGTTCTAGTTTTACTATTGATTGATTTATGGTCCATGGTGCTGTTTTGAGAAAATGTTATTATGTATTATTTTGGAATTTATTTTGATTTCATTGAGGAGGGTTTAAATTCTTACATTAGGAGGTTTGATGGCTTTGCTTTATTTTCAAACATGTTTTTGTATCTTATTCCCATGATGCAGTTATAGGCAGGGATTTGGGAGCAAGAAATAAGTTTAGTATAGTATTGGAGTGCAAGTTTATATATCCTCAAGGAAGGTAAGGGTTCATTAGCTTCTATATATAGCTTTCAATTGGAGAGGTAGTGAAGGCTCCTAAGATAATATAGAGTCCTTAGTGGTGGATCATTTTAAGTTCTTGGAGGGAGGATTTTCTGGCTTCTCCATACATGAAGCAAATATAATCAATCTTTGATCAGATTAGAGATTTGTGAGTTTGATTAGGGTTTTTTTTGTCAGCATCCCAGTCTGTGTGAGCTATGGTTCTCAGGGGTCAGATAGTTTGGTTTCATTTGATCCTCAGTTGATATGAGAGATAAAGAATAGTTTTGGATCAAGAGTAATACCTACGAATTTGTATTGATAGGTTATTGGTATTTCAGTACTATTTAGTATTAGGGTAGGTTGATTATGCATTTTGTGGATTTGGCAGAAGTGAATGCATTTGGTTATGTTATTAGAGATTATAAAACTATTTTTCATGATCCATTTTGATATCTTGTTGATGCATTGTTGAATTTTTCTTTCTATGGTAGCCATATTTTTTTAGCTATAACAAATGAGGAGGTTATCAACATATAATGATCCATTGATTTCTGGAGGGAGATAAGTTGTTATTTAGGTATCATACAATGACTGATGTTTGTACAACAGCATTGCTTCTAACAAAGCCTTCATCATATGATGACTCTGGGTTCAGGCATGGTTTAGGGGCCAAAGCATCATTACCACTAGCCCAGAGCGCCTCAGCAGTATCTCACAACACCACCAGACTTTGTCAGATTGTTGTCAATCTAAGGGATTGCCATATCCACACTGATGCACTTAGAGCCTTATCTTATCATATTTTTCCAACTTACGCTGGTGTGCCCAGTCAAAATTTTCCTCAAAAATGGACCGTTAACTCAATAATATTCAACTTTTGCCTGTTAGTTGAATATTTATTATTAGAAAACCTCACATAAGTACATTCAAAGTACATTGATATGAGGTTTTTAATGTCCTCTGGAAAGTTGAATATTGGCATTATGATGGGTTGTGTTATCTCTCCACTACTTTTCGTATTGGTAATGGAGATGATATTACGTAGTGCCCATATCAACACCAACCAAATAACCGGTCCATCTATGAAGGCTTTTATGGATGATGTAACTAATTGCTTTCCCAAGTAGTTGGTGTCTTACTGAGCCATATGCTTTTTCTAGATCTAACCAAATGACGTGGAGTTCGGTTTTATTATTTGTCGCTGTTTTTATTCAATCCCACAACATAGTAGTATGTTCAATACAACCGGAAAGCCAGGAACTCCAGCCTTTTGGATTGATGTATTGACATACCTGTTGTTTATCACAAATCTTGTCATCCTCTTCGCAATGACACCAAAAAAGATCTTACCTTCTACGTTGAGTAATGAAATTGGTCGAAACTGTTCTATTTTTCTGGAGTCTTTTTTTTTTTTGGTATGTGGATTCCATCTGCTAATCCCCAATTATCCGCAATAAATTTCTTTGTATAAGCTTCTCGGTAAAGCTTCCAAAGGAGAGCTAATGTTTTAGGGCATCTTTTGTAGAGTTTATATGAAATTTAATTATGAATAGGATCACAGGATGCTACCCAGAGGTATACCTATTTCTTGTGGTTTTGGATTGGAGAATATGTTGTTTAGTCTAGTTTAGAAGGTCCCGTCTTCTAGCGTTTTATAAAGATGGGAAGTCTGCCTAGTAGGCCAAGATCTTTAAGTATGCTATATGGCCATGATGTGTCATAGAATTTTTCAGAGTCAGCACCCCAGGTTGTTTGAGCTATGGTTCTTTTAACTATTGTGCTCATCAATAAAATCACCAATCAGTTATAAGTAAAGTTGGCAACAGCAGTCGAGGGTAACCTGAAGGCTCCCTTTTAAATAGCTACTACACCAAGCTGTAGGGAAGGACACTACTCCATTACCTGGGTTGCTCATATTTACCCTTGATTCATACCTTCTAATGCTGAGTGTTAAGCAAAGCGGCATCAAGTACCATTTTTTGACCTGGGATTGAACCATGGTCTTCCAGACCATTGGCAAACACTCTACCCATTAGGCCAATAGCTCAATTAATATTCCAACGAGACTTTTGAAGACTGAAGTGAAGAAGGGTTCTTTCTGTACCAATGATGGTCAAGCACAGGTTAGTTGGTCCTAAGATGTGGGTGAAAGTCTTCCCAAAAGGCACTGGATCCATAACAGAAGGAAAAAATAACAGTTATAGGTGAGCTAACCCATCGAAATTTGATTGTTAGCCTAAAGATAAATCACATGAAAACTAAATTCATGCTTTCTGAAGATGTACCACTGGGTTGTATAGTGGTGGGAAGCAATGAAATCAAGAAGGTAAAAAAGTATGTCTAGTTAGAACAGATGGTAAATATGTGCTGAAACAGGGATACAGAAATCTCATGGAGAATAAAATCAGGTTAGAAGGCATTTAGTACAATAAAGATGTGCTCAAGGCAAAGCTGGATAAGACCATCCATACCAATCTCTTCAATAGCACCATTTTGCAAGTGAAATATGGGCTACCACAAAGAGGAAAGAACAGAGATTGGTTACAACACAGTCGGCTATGGAAATATCCATGCTAGGAATATTATTGCGTGAACACATCCAAAGTGGGGTAAATTGAGAGTAGAGCAGATTGAAGGACATAATTGTGGAACACCAAAAGCAGAAGTTCCACTCAGCTGGACACATTGCAAAGTTTACTGACAACAGGTAGATCCATATCTAAGAGATGATAAACAACCAATTTGAAGAGCTCCGCAATAATGGGAAAATGAAATTGTCAAATGATTCAGACCAACAAGGAGAGGAGGCTAACATCAAGAACAAAATGGAAGTGCATTGTGGTTAGCAATGTGCAAAACCTAGCCAATAAGGAAGATGACCAAAAATGATAAAACAGATAATAATACTTATTTTGTGTTATTTATTTTTTGATCGTTCTCAACTTGTTTCAATCTTAGATCATTGTTAGAAGAAAAGTTTTATTTTTTTACAAAATTCTTAGAATTGTAAGGGTTTTTAAAATTTAGAGTTTGTATATTATAAAAGAAGTAACAAAAAAGGAACTAGTGACATAGTATAACTAATCAATGATTATATATATATACATATATATATATATATATATATGTATAAAATCTTTGTAGATATGATACTGAATGCAGCAAAAATGACAGATTGTAAAAAGATTTTTGTAAGAGCTGGAGCCTCTCTAATGTGAAATGATAGTGTACATGTAGATATTGGGAAAAACTTAAATAATAATCATATTATTTACATTATTAAACATTACCAATTATAGAATAAAACAATTTCAAATCCAGTTAATGTGGGGTTTGCAATTGATTCTGATGATAATTTTCTAATGGAGATTACAATGAAATGCTAATCATAGTATACTTCAGCTTATTTATTTACAGTGAATTGTAATATAAATTCAATAAAGAGAACTTGACTCAGCATAGAATTTAATGACCACCAAAAGGCAACTTTTAGATGAGCATTAGATGAAATATGTAAGATTTAATGCATTAATCATACTATAAAATCTTATTCATTACAAACCTGATTTTGTACTGAACTTTTAAAAGAGAGCCAGAGTTGCATAAAAGCAGGCATGTTCTGAGTGCATATTTAAGTGAATGGCCTTATACATCCTGTTCTTTACAATAGAGTCACACCCTCCTCCTCCTCCTCCTCCTCCATCTCCTCCTCCACTGCATAAACTCATTCAACTCCTCATTCTCAATGCATCAGTCATCATCAGTTTCAACAATCATGCTTCCAACCATGGTAAAATATTTCATAATTTTCAATCCCACAATTCTCTGCAAAGTTTTATAGCTGCTAACAGACCATTCATACAAATTTGAATTTGTATTTAAGAAAATAGCATTCAATAAAATTGAATAAACTTACACCTGTTCTAGTTCTCCAACAATTATTGGAACAACAGTCACTCTTATAATTATTGTAATTATTATGAATTATATACCAACTGGTTATTTCATATAATTTCCCAGTCAACAGGACTTAGCACTGTCAGTGAGGCTCAGAATATGTCAACTGTATCTTCTGCAGCAGGGTAAGACCGCACCTCCATCACCAAAGGAATGTTTTGTGTATGCCAATAAATTGCATCTAGTGGTGAGGCTCCAGTTTTGCAGTACCCCTATATTGGCAGTGCTTTCAGGTTCACTCTGACTCAGAATAATAGTACCTGGTATGGGTCACAATTAGACTCTTTCAATAGGAATACTTGATATAACTGTGCAAAAAATGATTATTGATGAATAAAAAAGTGCAATTTAAGAAAAAAATACAATGGAACATTGAAAATATAATGATTATTGTAATGAAACATTTAGAAATGTATCAAATTTTGGCATTAAATAACTCATAAAGAGTTGATATGCCATTAAACAAATACACCAAACTAATCTTATATGATGAAAAGAAAATGTGAGTGTCACAATTGCCTGAAAAGGTAACTATAATAAATTTGACACAAGACTCTAGTCAGGTGTTAGTTCTCAAGAAAGACTCCTACCACCTTTTTATTTACAAATAATGGCAGAACTGTTACTTCCCATTTCTTAAAACTCAAGAACAACAGTAATTTTTTAAAATGAGAAATAAATTATTTTTTAACAAATTTTAAACTAAACTACTTCATTTCCCAATGAATGAATAATTCTCATTTTCAAAACATCAGCAGAGAAAAAATACACCCATCCAATCTCAACAATTCATTTTTTTTATCGTTCAGGGTTTTTGTCTTCATCTTTATTGTTATAGTCACAACGTTTCAACCGATACTAATATAACAATAAAGTTGAAGACAATAGTCCAAAAATCCTGAACGATAAAAATCAACAAGCTTCGTCTTAAAAATTCAGACAACTAATTTATTTTTTAATGCGTTCACTAATTTCAGTTTTTTTAGTCAATAACAAAATCCCAGAAGATTTTGGACAATCTCTCACCACCCCTCTCTATCATTCATTGCTTCCGGTAGGTTTTCAAGGCTACATCCTGTATCGGCACAGAGCTGTTGTATGTAGGTTCTAGTTGGTCATCCTACTTTTGCTCATCCATGTGAAGGGGTTCACAGGAATACATAACTTATGAGTTCGTCCCTACTTCTCCAGCAGTGTTCCACATGTCTGGTTCATCTAACTTGAATATTTTTCATGATGGGTGGTAAGTGGCCGTACAGATGCTGCTTTGTGGGGTGCTGCTTCCAGGACTTGTTCAATAAATATTGCTTGCAGCATTCTTGTGTAGTTGCCATCAAGCTTTTTCTCCATACACTTATTTAGCATCCATCTGGTGCATCCATACAGTAGTATCGACACAACTGCTGCTTGGAAGAAACTGCATTTTATCTTATTGGTCAGGTCTGAGTTCCATACGATAGCCTATCGATAGCTGCCCATGGCTTTGCTAGTCGCATGTTGATGTCTATCTTGGTTGATGAGACACTGCTTCCTAGGTAGATGAACCTGTCTACTAGTTTCAGTGAGCTACCCTTTAGTGTGGAGATGTCACCTCTTTGATTAAAGCACATATATTCTGTATTGTGTGCATTGACATGGAGGCTTATGCCTGCAGTTGCTTGTTCCAGACTATGTAGCAGGGTTTTGGCTTGAGCAGGTGAATTTGCCAGAAGTGCTATGTCATCGGTGTAGTCTGCGTCTGTAATTGTTTGTGCGGGGTACCTTCTGCTTCTTTCCTTTGTTAGCTTGAAATTATTGTCTTTCATTTTATCAATAGACATTCTAAGCACATAGTCTTGATAGATGATAAAGAGGTATGGGGCTAATGTGTCTCCTTGCAATACACCTGCTACAATGTTGAAGTAGTCTGTCTCCATCCAGGGAGTGGACTTTTACTTTTGCGTTTCTATATAGCATCATTATGGCTGCGACGGTTTCTTTGGGTAGGCTATAGGCAAGTAGTATTTGCTCCATCTTTCCTCTGTCTATGCAGTCAAAGGCCTTGGCAAAGTCGACAATTAATCTGCTTTCTGATTTCCTTCAATGCAAAGTTAGTTGGTATTTTTAAGCAGGGGATTTTATTATTGTAGCATTAATAGCATATTTGTAGTAGTAATGCCTCAAACAATCTTACCTCGAAGAAACAAAAGGTGTGCTCTCTCTGCTACCGACACGCAGAAACCAGTAGAAAAGGACGCAAGAGGTGTGACTTGTTTTATGGAGGAGAACATGATAAGCCCACATGAATTGGCGAGATTTAATGAGCATATAAGAAACTTAGTTTGAGGTAAAAAAAGAAAAAAGCAGTATTTTGCTTATGTCTGATTGGTGAACATCCAGCAGTTTATTTTGCGTGTTAAATAATTTGACTATCCCCCCAATAGGTTGATTCCACTTTGACTAGGCTTCTAAAACCACAAACAATATTATCCATAAGTTATTTTATTCTGTTTTTAGATAAGGCATTCTTAACTATTCTAAACTATTATTTTCATTCAATGCAAGTTTTTTTTTTTTACCAGTTTTATCAAGTGGCTTTTTTCAGAAGTCTCTACAGGTCTCCAAGAATCTTCTAAGTATTCTAATTATAGTCTCTTTTTTATCAGCTCTCTAGCTAGATCCAAGTATTTGTCTACCATTTTGCTTTCTTTTATTTTAACTCTGTGGTCTGCAAGAACAGCAAAGTTGACAAGTTCTTTTCTTTTTAGACTTCTGGTTGAGATTGAGAATTTTATGTATCTCATTTTCTATGAAAAATTCTGGTTTGTGCATAAACTATCAGTCAACAGGGCCAAATTTTAATTTCTTGTACAATTCCCAGAGGATCACCTTTCCCACCCAGTCATACCTAGTCTTATACTTTTTTGCGCCTACATTCATTTATTATGTGATTAACTATTTAATCACTGTCACTATTATAATAATAATATTATTATTATTATTATTTTTAATTTGATTTTCAGCTTTACTTTGTTTCTTACAATCCTTCATTGCATAGTGATTATATACATTCTATATATTTATGCTTTTTGCTACCTTATTTGGTTGATATTTTTTCATCACATTGATAATACTCACCAAATGAGATGAACGGTTCAACCAAACACAATTTTTTTTGTATTTCATATATGTATCTTGTTAATCTGTCTCTTTCTTGAATATACTCAGTACTCACACTATTACTGGTACAGTGGTAGTTTTAGGGTGCCACATTTTTTCAATTTCTATTTCCAGGTCTTTGTATTTACCAATTTTTTATTCAATTTGAGTGATATTTTATTATCTGTTGGCACTGATATATCAATGAGGAGGTATGAATCAGTTTGGATAGTAAAAAACCAGAGAATCGTAGTTTCATTGGCTTCTGTTATTGGTTCTGTTTGGTATATATACACTTTTTCAGATTTCAGTATTCCATAGTATTTACATATTTTCTAATGAATATAATGTCCTATTTTATCATGACTTTTTTCATATTCTATTAGTGTCTGGATGCCCAATCCTAATACCAAGTGGTGAATTGATTCAGTTTTGGTTTGCACAGTCTGCATATTGGGTTTCATCCATTTTTTTTGTTTGCGTGATAATTTCTAGTTAGTAGGCTCTAGTCCTGTGCTGCTATTATTAACCCCACTGTCTCCACCTTCAGTCCATCACTTTTCATCCATCAATAAGTTTTTACTATATCTATACTGGCATTTATAATTCTTTGCACATGTCATCCATGTAGGGGTCTTTGTTCTGAGACATTTTTTGATTGATTTAGTTCTTGTGCTTTTGCTTCTTTCGTTATGATTTTTGCTGTCTATCGCTTAACCTTTTATATCTTTCCTTGATAGGTCAAAGTTGATAAACAAATTTTTTGCTTTCTGTAAGAATAAAACATTTTTTCTTTTGCTTCTCTTATGAGTTCACTATCTGTAGCATCAAATCTGTTGTAGTATCTACATATTTTTTTAAATCCTAGAGTGGTTCTTTTGTAGGGTATTATAATTATTATTTTACTCCTTTGAGAGTTTTTCACAACAGCTTTAGCTTATGGTTTTTCCTTTAAGTTTGAGCAACAGCAAGTTATTATTATTATTATTATTATTATTATTATCATCCTTTGATTTTATTTCTTTAAGTAACCAGCTGGGTCTCACCCGGAGACCTATGGCTAGCAACCATGTAATGCAAGTAATGACAGCTTGTGTATTACATATAGTATTCATACATGAATAAAACTCAAGTAATTATATATATTTGTTCAGGCCATTAATTATTGAACAGAGTGTTCGCCAATGGTCTGGGAGACAGGGGTTATATCCCAGGTCGAGTAATACCAAAGACTCAAAAAATGGTACTTGATGCCTCTTTACTTAACTCTCAGTAAGGTAAGGAATAATCCAGGGAATGGAGTAGTGCCCTCCCCTACACCTCAGTGCAGTGGCTATTGAAAAAGGAGCCTTCAGTTCACCCTTGACTAAAGTTGCCAACTTTACTTTTACTTATATACAAATACCTACAACTACCTGGATTTCATTTACTTATGAAAAGAATTTTCTTAATATGAATGCAGAAGAAAAGCAATTTTCTGCACTTAGTTCTTGTTAGACTTTCCTGGTATACTGTTGACAAATTCACCAACCTTCTTTTTGTGTTTCAGCAAAAACTGGTATTATTTTTGCTTTCAGTTGCTACATTCTGCTAATTTTCACTTTCACATCTTATCATTGTTGTATATCTATATTACAGTGTTGAATTACTGACTATATATAAGTGAGAAAGAGAGAATTTTTCCTCTCTTTCCATCTGATAATATTAAGCTTCACATGAAACTCAATAATGGACTCAATGAGAACATAATTTTAATATTTTAGGTTATATATATATATATATATATATATATGTAGTATGATATTATCATTTATATGTATTTATATTATTTATAATATTGAACTAGTACTATTTTTGTAAAGTTGACGACTATAGTTGAGGGTGACCCGAAGGCTCTATTTTTGATAGCTACTACACCAAGGTGAAGGGAGGGTGCTACTCCTTCCTCCAGATTGATCCACTTTACCCTTGTTACATAACTTATAATGCTGAGTGTTAAACAAGGAGGTATCAAATACCATTTTTAAGTTTTTGGTATGACGCGACATGGGACTGACCTCTGGTCTCCTGGGCCATTGGTGAATACTCTACCTATTAGACCAATGAGCCGGTAAGAACCGGACATTGGCATGATGGTTAGAGTGTTCGCCAATGGCCCAGAAAAACTGGGTTCAATCCCATGGCACGTAACACCAAAGACTCAAAATATGGTACTTGATCACTCCTTGCTTAACACTCAGCATTATAAGGTATGTATCAAGGGTAAAGTGGATCGATCCAGGGGGGAGTAGTAGTGCCCTCCCCTTCACCTCGGTGTAGTAGCTATTGAAAAGGGAGCCTTCGGGTCACCCTCAACAACGGTCACCAAGTTTTACTTACTTTAGTACTATTTTTATAATTGTTGAATTATTGTATTGAATATTTATTTTGTGTGTGTGTGTGTGTGTGTGTGTATATATATATATATATATATAAAATGAAATTATCTAATATGCATTTATATTTTATAGAATATTGAATATTAATTACTTATCTAACAATAAGTAAAAAAATTCAATCATTGTATTAAATATTTATTTAAATTGTGTGTGTGTACAGTTACTAACAAGTGCTTTCTGTCATCATTTAATTTTTACATTTTTTTTTAATCAAAACTTACTCTGGCCATCATTCTATAATAGTGAGATTTCTAAGACAGATTGGAAAACAAAACAGGTGTGTAAAAATAGCAATACATAAAACAAAAATCTACTTGAAAGATAAGAAAAAGTGTAAAAGTCACTAATCATTTTGATATAACAAAAATGTTCACATCTGAAATTTGTTTGATTCATTGATTATTGTAGAAATGTTATTGATCTTTCCAAAAAACAACAGCTGGATAAGCCATTAGTGTACTAAAATCATATTTAGAACTAATTCAGCTTTAGTACAAAAAAAATGACTCACATATATAAAGGAACAACCACACACATGCTCAGATAGCAATCAACAAATATATTAAAAATTTATATTAATACTTTTTCAGACGATTTGCAAGAACATTTACAAAAAACCTTTTTTTTTCTCTTTTTTTCCATGAGATACTGACATAAAACAGAAACATAACAATTAGCCTAATCTTTTTTAATCACAAATACATGCATATGTAGGAAGAAAAAAATAGATCAAAGTGTTATAAATTTGTTTTCATCAGCTCTCTTCAGTTGAAAAGATCCATAACTGACCTTGATATCAATTAAATCAATTTTATTAACCCCTAATCTACTAGGTAAGTAGACATCAAATGCAACCCATCCACAATCAGGTATACAGACTGAAAGCCATACTCTACTTCAATGGCATATAGTCAAAACATTAGAAACAACATGTTACTTTAAATTATGAATAATACAAAGCTAGTTTCATGAAGTATCACTATCTTTATCATTTTGATATCCTCATTTTGACCAAAGGCCTTGCAGACTAAACAACAGAGAAAATAAAAGATACCAAGTAATATAAAGTAATAGAATAGACAGGAACCTTTTACATTGAAAAACTTTATTATAATAGGAACTGTATTTTAAAATGAGTAGGTTCACAAAGAGATTTATATTTTTTAGGATTTGTTTATTTATTTTGTTCTTACATACGTGAATGTTTCCAGCTTGATGCTTTTGTCAAAAAATATGTATGGTACAAGGCCTTGTTAATAGGGTATTCAATGAAATTTGAAGTCACCTTTGTTTGCAGTTTGAATGGTTTTCAGTTGGTTATGGGTTTTTATGGAGGTCACTCCTCTCTTTTTCTGAGAGTGTGTTTACCTTAGTCTGGTTTACCCCTCATTTGCTTTTGATATTTGATACATTGTGTGTGTGTGTGTGCGTGTGTGTGCATGTTGGAGGTGAGTATTCTTTACAGATTTTTAATGATTTTTGTTATGTCTAGTATTTCTTTGATTTCGTCATTGTTTTTAAGTTCTTCTATATTTTTCATTATTTCTGTGAATAGATCTGGGTTGTTTTTGTTGTAGGTTGTGACATATGCTAAGGGTTCTCATTGTTGTGTTTTTTGGGTTCCTTAATTCTCTTTTTGGTATTTTTTCAGCTAATTCTAATCCTTTATTTAATATTGTTGTTGGGTATCCTCTCTGGTTTAGGGTTATGTGTAGTTCTTTAAGGCGAGTTTTTTTTTTGTTTTTTTTTATCCGTGATTATTGTGTGTATTCTACATGCTAGAGTGTAAGAGATGGATTTTATACAGTTTTTGGGGTGGTGGCTTTTGAAGTAGAGGTATTATTGGGTATCTGTTGGTTAGTGGTAGATATTTGTGATGATTTGGCCATTTAGGTTTTTTATAAGGATGTCTAAAAATGGTAGTTCATTTGAGCTGTGTTCCATAAAAAATTTTATTTTTGGGTGGAGGTTTTGTAGTAGGTTGTGTAATTTGTTAATGTCTCCCCATTGACATTTCCAGTATATGAAACAATCATCCAAATTTTTTTTCTATGATTTGGTAAATTCTTCTTTTATGCCAGTGCTGTATTTTTTACCTATTTTTACCTATAATTTCAAATAGGTTTTCTTCTAAATATGCTATAATTAGGGTAGTGTATGTTGGCACCATTCATAGCTGTTCCTAGTGTCTGGATATAGTTAATGTTATTGAATTGGAAGGAGTTATTATTAAGGATTATTTCTATACCCTCTATGAGAAATATTTTGTTAAATCTTGGGTGTAATGTGTCTAGGTATTTATCTATCCAAAATGAGATGGCTTGTTTTTCTAATTCATGAGGGATATTGCTATATAGGTTTGTGATGTCAAATGTGGCTATGAGTGTGTTGGGATCAATTTTTCCTGGTATGGAGTTTAAAAATCTATGTTGTCCCTAATATAGCTTTTTATTTTGTTTAGGAAAAGTTGTAGTGAAATGTCTATTTTTTATATAGGTCGACACTTGATTTATGTTTATGACCACAAAATTATTAATTCATGGAATTAATTTTTGAAGCCAAGGGTTGTTACTTGTCTTTCACAGTATGTTTAGTTTTCAACTTTACAATTATTATTCATGTACAGATCAATAGCAGTTTTTTGCCTCAAAATTAGGTCTTCTAAATTTGACCCATACACAAATGGTAATTGGATTTTTTTTTTTAGATTAAATTAAGATGTACTATTTTGAAAAAAATCACTAAATTCATAGAAGTAAATGGTTGGCATTTTGAGACATCACAATTCAATTTTTGAAAAAAATCACTAAATTCATTGAAGTAAATGGTTGGCATTTTGAGACATCACAATTCTGACCAAAATGTGGTGACTATAATAATAACTAAAATGAAGAAAGACACTATTTAAATTACAATTGATTGTTTCAAAAATTAGGAATGTATATCATTAAAAAATTAACTTAACCACAAATTCCAGAAAGAGAATAACAATTACTTAACCCAGCTAGATCTAATTAATTTTTATCATTTAATTAATATTTAATTATCTTTTATTAATAATATGATCGTTTAATTATCTTTCCATTAACTTAATGGTCAATAAAAAATTATATACTTTTTTCTTAGTGCATTGATGATTTTTTAAAAGAAACCCTTTAAAAATGTAGTGTACCAAGTAGAAACAGTTTATATTGGAATCCAGGTATTTATGGTTCAGTTAGAGAGAGATGCATACACACAAGCCAGACAGCTGAGCCTATTAGTGAAAGGAGAATAAAATCAATAAAATATAAAACAATCTGTAATAATCAAGATCAATAAATTTAACAATAGTACAGCTTGGCTTGTTTGGTACCCTCAGTTATAATAAAAACTGCTTGGATTTTAATACAAAATCTCATTCAGGAAGCGAATACCATTGCTATTCTAATGTGGGGAGTTACTGCAATGGGCCCATTATAAATAAAAAACAAAATTAAGTTGAAAAAATGACCCTAACATAATCAGCAATCTTATAAATGTTGTGTGTAATAGTAATTAAGGACTTTAAAAATACAATAAAAGAAATTCAGAAATGTTTTGATTGCTACTGAGACTGCAAACTGAGTGGATTCTGTTACTTCATTTGAGCATTAGTAGAAATATTTAACAGCATTTCTAGACTGGCACTGTTTAAATGAAAAAATGTTGACACAGAACAATAATTAGATTCATAGTTAAAAACATTATATATAAAGAGAGAGGGAGAAAGAGAGACAGATAGACAGAGAGATATGTGACAATTTACTGCATCTATTCAGGTGTGTAAAATAATCTTTCAACATTAAAAGATTACTTTACTTATCCTGAAGAGATGCAATAACATTGAAAGAATTTGCCAAATTGTTACAAAAATCTCTCTCTTTCTCTCTCTCTCTATATATGTGTGTGTGTGTGTGCATTATATATAAGTAGAGAGGTATGAAACCAACTATTCAACTCCCATCTATAGTAGTTCAGACTGAGCTCTTTAATCTTGGTATGGAAAACTCTCAATTCAAACCAGTTCTACTCCATTTAAAATTGACCTTGTGACAGATCCTACTTGTAGCAGGGGGAGGATAAATGCATACATACACACACACATACATACATACACACACATAGACTAACACAAAAATACACTAATATATATATATATATATATATATATATATATATATGCTAGCAAAACTTCCTGATCAATGACCAGACTAAAAGAATTTTAGAAGCACCTGTGAATGAGATAGAAAGAGGAAAGAGAGGAGTAAGCAAAGAATTAAAAATGTGTCCTTATTTGCAATTGAAAAATTTCAACTATTAATTCAAATGAAAATTATTCTTTTATTTTATGAATTGTTTTTCTTTTTAATTCTTTTTTAGTTTACAATTAAAATAATAAACAAAAATATGTAACTCTATACTAGTGAAAGGTTTAAAACATTTTCATGATTTTTTTTGTTCTCCAAAAAATTCAAAACTTTTTTTTTTACAATTAGTACTAAATTATAAAACAATCATTTTCAAAAAAGCACTAAATTACATCTATAGAATCATTTTCAAAAAAGCACTAAATTACATCTATGGAATCATTTTCAAAAAAGCACTAAATTACATCTATGGAATCATTTTCAAAAAAGCACTAAATTACATCTATGGAATCATTTTCAAAAAAGCACTAAATTACATCTATGGAATCATTTTCAAAAAAGCACTAAATTACATCTATGGAATCTGTGTAATATGGTGGGTCTTAAGAAGAACTAAAGAGTTGTATGTGCTTTTTGTACTTACTTATGAAGAACTGTGAAGTGATCCAGAAATCATTTAATTTTTAATGATTGAATTATATTATTTGATCAGTGAAAATCAAAAACTAAATGTTGTACTTTTCCTTATTATAATCATATTGAAGTGCATGCATGATTTTAATACTCAGTGATATCTCTTTTCTGAGTTATAAGTTGACATATACATATCAAAGCAGATGTAACTCCTTTTTATATATATGAATATATTTGTAACCGATTGTTATAAGTCAATATCCAACCAGTTCAAATACAATAGTGGGTTGAGTCATAAATAATTTTCATTTTAGCAAATTATGATGTATTCAGGAATGAATTAAACAATGAATTAATTTCAATCAATAGTACATTCATCATTATTTTGAATCACCTATTTTATCAAATAGCTTGATGATTCCTCTCAAGTGAAATTCAACTGGTTTTGAGCTCAACAAGTTTTCCACAAATGTTTTCACCTGATCTTCTTGAGAAAAATGTTGTCATTCAGAGCATTTTGTGGAGAATGAAAAAGATGGAAATCACTTGGTGCAAAGTCTGGTGATTATAGTAGACCCCAGGGTGTGAGATCGTAGATTAAATCATGATGTATACTTAATCACCATTGAAATAAGAATATTTGATGATGGCAATCTTAATTAAGAAATTTCCAGTTGCATTTAAATCATTGGAAGTTTTAAATGTGTAATTTCAACTTGCTTTTAAAAACCGGAAATTATTTATGGCAAAACCCAATATATATAGACACTAATGTCTCTCTACATATAATAAGGTTACATGCCAATGGAGCCACTGTAAAATTTTAAAAAATAGACCATTGAGTTTATCTGCCAAAATAATAGATTACTTCCTCTTTTTTTCATCACAAGAAGGAGATGCTCAAACCCAGGGTACTTCAATCCATCTGATGAACATGTGCACACAATATGTGAAACTAAGAGTCATGGGCAGTACATAAAGTTATAACATCTCTTTTTCAAGTTTAAACATTTTACATTGGCCCAGATGACAATGACATTCAGTATCTTTTAAATGCTTAATCGTTTCTGGGCAACAAATTGCATGAAACGTTTATATTCATGTTTAATTTTGTTGTTAAATAGCATATTAACCTCCATGAATTATTGAAGACCAAAGCAGAAACACAATAATGGCACGATTCATAACTGAAGGTATAAAGGGGTTCATAAATATCCCAAGGGTATTAGTCCAAAAGTGAATGCAACAGCATCACTGGAGTTTGAACTCACTATTAAGAAGTTACAGGTTAGCATGTCACCACAACACCATAAGGGCTCTCCTATAACTATATATATATATATATATATATATATATATACACACACACACACACACATATATATCTAAATATATACATACATATGGAAAAATAGTTGATTTTGATGAATCTGACAAGATAAGAATAAATGGAAAAGTGGATAAATCAAACACTTACAATGGGTTTAGTCATATTTCGTTCTTTATTTAAAAAAATAATTTCTTCAAACTAAAAATCTTTTGAGTTTTTCCACATTATAGCAACTGAGGAAAATTTATCTCAATTGCTAAAATGTCTAGGGAAGCATGTGTGTATATATATATATATATATATATATACACACACACACATATATATATATATATATATATACAGACAGTTGCAGCCATAAGTTAAGGAACAGAACAGCAACAAATATTTAAATGATTTTTAATTGAAAAGATTTGCATGTATGTTTATGAAATTTTCCCAAAATAGACTTGGAACATATATGTATTTATTACATATAGAGTTTTCTAAAAAAAAAATTTTTAAAAGGAAATTAATAGTGAACTAAAAAAACACAAAAATATACATTTTGCAATGGTCAAAAGAAACACTGTTGAATTAGAGTAATTTAGGTAATTTTTAAACAACTTGATTGCTAATTTTGATTTATAGTCAACTGTCATACATTATGGGAACTATTTTTTAGCAAGCATGTAGGCAAAAGCACGTAACTGATTAACTAATAAAGAAAAAAAGCTCATTTTAACCAATCATGAAGGCAAATCGTATTCTGAAATTGCTGGCATCACACAAAGGTCAAAAAGCATTGTTTATTGTGTAATCAGTAGATTTAAGGCTGACAAAACACTTGAACAAAAACCGAGAACTGACAGGCTTCCTATGATTACCAAACAGGAAGATCATATGATTGTCAAAATGTCTTTAAAAAACCATTTCGATACAGCAACGTCTATTTCTCATGCATTTTGTGAGCTAACAGGAAAGCCAATCTCAAGAAAAACTGTTTCTTGTAGGTTAAATAAGAAAAAATTAGTGGCTTGAATTTCAGGTTGCAAACCTTTGATTTCAAAGAAAAATCTAAAAGGTTGTCTTAATTTCACTACAGAGCATATCGCATGGACAGAGGAACAATGGAGTATGGTTCACTTTAGCGATGAATCTAAATTCAACTTGTTTGGATCTGATGGTAAGTGGTTTGTAATAAATAAAAATTGGAAAGCTTATCTCCTCAATGCAATAAGAAAACTGTCAAATTTGGAGGGGGAAGCATAATGATGCTGAGGATGATTTCTTCTGTAGGAGTAGGACTTATTGTTCATTTCTATGGCAATATTAATGCCAGTGTTTATAAAGAACTTCTTCACCAGCATGCTCTTCCTCATTTACGCAAAAGGACAGTTGAAACTCCAATATTTATGCAAGACAATGCATCTTGCCACAAAGGTAAAACTGGGTTAAGTTTTCTTGAAGAAAAAGAAATAGCAGTAATGAAGTGGCTACCACAAAGCCCATATATGAATCCTAGAGAGAATGTATGGAAAAATGATAGTAGTGAAACCTCAGAACAGAATAATAAAATAATATTATTCTAATGATAAAAAAATAAAAGAAAAGAAAACAATGATGATTGATGGGGGTCTTCTGAAAGAAGAATGGGAAAGTAAGACTGCCACCTTTTGTAAGAAGTTAATTGGCTCATGTAGTCACATATGCAATGAGGTAATCCAATGCAAATGAAAATTCACTAAATAATGAATTTTTCTTTAGTTTATATATTGATCTAAGCAGGATTAACATTATTAGTGTTGTTGGATATCCTCTCTGGTGTAGGTTGTGAGTAGTTCTTTAAGGCATGTTTTTTTTAGGTTTTTATCCGTGATTATTGTGTGTCCTCTACATGCTAGCGTGTAAGGGATGGATTTTATACAGTTTTTGGGGTGGTAGCTTTTGAAGTGGAGGTATTGTCGGGTGCCTGTTGGTTTGTGGTAGATATATGTGATGATTTGGTCATTTATGTTTTTATAAGGATGTCTAAAAATGGTAATTCTTTTAAGCTGTGTTCCACAGAAAATTTTATTTTGGGGTGTAGGTTTTGTTGTAGGTGGTGCAATTTGTTGATGTCTCCCCATGGGCATTTCCAGAATATGAAGCAATCATCCAAATATCTTTTCCATGATTTGGTAAATTCTTCTTTTATGCCATTGCCGTATTTTTTTACCAATCATTTCATATAGATTTTCTTCTAAATATGCTAGGATTAAGGTAGTGTATGTTGGTACCATTTTGGTTCCATGGGGAGACATCAACAAATTGTACAACCTTTGTAAAAATAGAAAAAGGAAAATTATATGGTTCAACCTTCCTTTTTGTAAACTTGTTAATATAAATATAGGAAAATATTGTTTTTAAATGACAGATAAACACTTTAACCAATATATTACATAAAATATTTAATAGGAAAACTTTAAAAATTAGTTACTCTTACACAAGAAATTTCTTTAAAATAACTAACACCCATAATAATGAAATAATAAGGAAATATTATGCCCAAATGAATGGGAATAATAATTATAATTATAATAAAAATGATAACAATAATAACAACAGTAATAATACAAGTGAAGAAAATGATTGAAATTGTAAAAATAAAATTAATTGCCCAATGAAAGGTTTGTGCAATTTAAAAAATGTAGTATACCAAAGGATTATTTTCCCAAAAGAAAACATTAAAAATAAAAAACTTATATCGGAATTTCATGATGAGAGGGAAATTAAGGTTTAATAACCACATTCATTTGTTTTATCATGAACACTTAAAAAATTAAACAGCCTTGTCCTAAAATTTTTTGAAATTGAAAAATAAGAGCTTAAATTCAATGGAGTGTATTAATAAGGTCCAATAGTCCGAGCTGTTTTGATGGTAGATGTAATTTGTGTCGAGAAGAAAGAATACAAATTATGTTGTATCTTAATCCTGGTAACCTATTAAATCAGATATGTGATTTAATAGCTGGATATAGGGAAAGAAATAAATTTAGACTATAGTCAAACATTTAAGTAAATAGTCAAAGTTAATATTTAACTATAATTTATTAAATTGGTATAAATATTTTAACATGGTTAAAGAAGTCTTACCATTAATGGCAGGGGTTTTTGGTACCTTTCAAAGAAAAAATGATGACATACTAGAATTAGAATTGATAATTTTGTTAGAAATGGTTGGAATGTGGATATGTATTACTTTAAGTGCTAAATTGTTAATTTTATTGGTTTTGCAGTTGTCTTAATCTGAAACGAGAAAGGACCAGAACAAGCCTTACATGGATAAAGGCTATACATAGCTGAAATGGATTTTGTTTCTCCTTCCTTCCTTTGACTATCCCTCCTATCTGGTTGTAAGTTATTTTATTTTCCTATTGGATCTGATGAAGTCCTGTTAAAAATTATTTTAGAGTCTTTGATTCATATCAATGATCTTAACAGGATGGAAATAAATTTATTATCCTAATGTGACTGAATATTGGATTTTTCTTGAAATAATATTTGCTCTGTGAATTTTATTTACATTGAGCTCTTTACCAGGAATATTTGAATATCCGAAATTTGAATAATCTGTTTGCCCTGACGGAATTGTTCCCTACTCTGGATTTACTGGATTGAAGAATACCTATATATATATATATGTACATACATACATACGCACACACTTCTAAATGAATAGGTCCGAAAGGAGATTTATTTTTTAATTCATTTTTTCTTAATGTGTTTCCATTTTTTTTTCAATTACTTCAAGAATTTATCATGGTTGATGGTGATGTTGCCTTTGATTTATATAAGGTTGTTGCTCTTTTTAATTCCAGGATTTATGTCTGAGGATTTTCAGATAACATTAACTGCCGGTCTCTGCAGCTATTGTTTGTCTTTCTCTTTTTTCTTTTTTTGTGAATTATGTGAGTGTGTGTGTGTGTGTGTGTGTGTACATGCTCATGTCCATGTAAGGATACATACTTTAGAGTTTTTTGCTTTTCTTTAATTACTTTTCTTCCCCCTTAAATAATCTATCATAGTTGATATGGCTTAACATTTACTTATTTTCCTTCCTGGGTCATTGTGCATGTGTGTGTGTGTGTGTGCCATAAAATTCAACTGACAACTACCTTTTCTCCCTCTGTGTGTGTGTTTGTATAATTAAGTTCTGTTTATGTCTGAATTATTCTATGAAATTATGTTCTTTTATTTGTTGTAATGTGTAGTCATCAGTTTGGTATATTGGCATTATATTAAACAACCCATTGCTGCAATTATATAGGTGTTTTGAAACAGAGTTTTCAATTCAAGTCTTGCTTGCATCTGTTCAGGACCTCCTGAGCCACATCATTATAAGTAAAGAAAGCTGGAAAGGGAAATTAGGGTAAACAAAAGTTGTTGACAAGGACAATAATACTTTTTACTACATATACTACACACTTATCTTAAGTATATGTGATTAGAATTAACACTCTCTAAGCAGAAGACAAATACTTTACTCTAATCCTAGGCAAAAAGCTTAAGGATAATTCTGATCCAAGGAATTAACATCAATTCATTGCAAATAATCCCATCAATTTTCATAAAGACTCTCTCTATCTCTGTGTGTGTCTCTCTCTCTCTCTCTCTATATATATATATATAAAGATGAAGTGATAAGACAAATAGGAATATTTCTTTTGTGTTATTTATTTTTCATTAGTTTCTAACTGGTTTCAATTTTTGGACATCATCCAAAGAAAAGTTTGTTTTTTTTAAGAAAATTTTAAAAATAGTTTTAAAAGAGTTGAAAAACTGATGTAGCATATCCATTCATTGAATGAATACACACACACACACAAATATATATATATATATATATATATATATACACACACCAGCTCATTGGTCTGGTGTTCGCCAATGGTCCAGGAGACCTGGGTTCAATCCCAGGTTGCGTCATACCAAAGACTTTAAAAATGGTACTTGATTTCTCCTTGCTTAACACTCAGCAATATAAGGTACATATCAGGGGTAAAGTGGAGCAATCCAGGGAAAGGAGTGGCACCCTCTCCAACACCTCGGTGTAGTAGCTATTGAAAAGGGAGCCTTGGGGTCGCCCTTGACTATGGTCACCAACTTTACTTACTCTGTGTGTGCGTGTGTGTGTGTGTGCTCTGTGTCAACGCTATCCTAACTTAGATCTACATATGCTTTTTCACTGATATTGAACAGTCTTTATTGATAAATATAGCAAACTCCACAATTACTATTATATATGTATATGGGTACGAGAAGATGCTGAAAGATTCTCCCCAGAAAAACAACCAAAAAAGCAATGACCTATCCTACTTATTCATCCAGTTTTTTAATACACTTGGTATATTGTTTCACAAGTTTTTTTTCTTTTTCAACCCAATAAAAAATATGTATGTATATGGTACTGAATAATTAAAACACAATTATTTATTTAACAAATGGATATGCCAAGCTGCTAATTTACTTTTCTTTTTTTGCAGTATGTCAATTATTAAAAACTGTTCATAAAACTTTTCTCCTGATGATGACCAAAGGTTAAAACTGAGAATAAT
The DNA here is from genome assembly GCA_963585895.1 of Sepioteuthis lessoniana. NCBI lineage: Eukaryota > Metazoa > Mollusca > Cephalopoda > Myopsida > Loliginidae > Sepioteuthis > Sepioteuthis lessoniana. The sequence continues at coordinate 51,601 of CAUZXS010000627.1, forward strand.
TAAAAGTAATTATAAAGAAATATTATTTCTGCTTGTTTCATCACTCAATAAAAAGAGGGAGTACAAAAAGAATATAGGAATGGTTGACTCACCTACACATCCTATGGTCACAATACCATCCTTGTAGCGGACATGTTGTTGGTAACTGGTATCAGTCACTTCGTTATGAACAATAGACACAAGATCTGATTCAGCAGCACTGACGCTAGCTTCAATTTTCTTCTTCCAACCAGAAAGATCCACTAAATTAAAGACAAAAATAACAAAAACTTACAAGACTATGAATTTGTTATACATGCAAATACAAGGCAACATTGATAAAACGAAGAAAATTTTTGAGAAAATAAAACACTCCTTTTTACATCTGAATTTAAGAAATGAGTTTTTACAAAAACTGAGCAAGTTTTTTTCTTTTAAAATTATCCTTGTCTTAGTTGACTTACTTCTTATCTTTTATTTATTAATATTCATTTTCCAATTATATCTTCATTGCAAGTAAACCATTCTTTAAAAGATCCTAACATTTAAACATAACAATTTCCACAAGACATCCCCCGCCTAAAAACAACATCTCAAATTGCAAACAAACAGCAGGAAAAAAATCAACAAAGAAGTTTCTAATCATCATCAATTCTATTTGATCTCATAGTCTCTGTAATATTAAAAGAATAAGATATGAACACATTTTCAAATGTTACAAATGTTATTTATCTGAAGTGTCATCACTTCAAATAAATAATAGACCATTCTGTTTTAATTGCAAGGAAAGAAAGGGGGAAAAAAGAAGAATATGCTACACATCAGAGAGAAAAAGATAACAAATATAATAAGAAAAACAGAGATAAAGGAAACAATAAATGCTATACATCAGATTTTTATGGTCTATTTCAATGGAATGGAAAGAAATAAAGTATGCTTACTTTGGAAGTTTATTTTTAAGCAAAAACACAATGTTATATTTCATAAATAATGATAAAATCTGAAAATCAACAAATTATTCAATTTTAATCAAATTTTCAAAACTTATTCATTAGCAAATGAAAATAAACTGAACATTAAATCCAAAATTGTTTAATTACTTTTATTTATCTTTTTTCATTTACAATGGAGCTAGTAATTAATAATAATGAATAATGATCATTTATAAAATAATTTACACAAAAATTATGATACAAGCATATGAAATATTAAGGGGCATTTTTTTAATCTAATAAAGTTTTCCTGGTATATTTATGAACGAAAATAATGATTGGTTTGGTTTAATAGCATATCAACCTCTTAAGGGTTAGTTAATGCTGAAATATGATATAAATAATTTGCTCACAGCTGTATAGTTTCAATCATTTCTATCTCATAGTAATAATTTATACACAATTATATGTTTTCAAGTAAATATTATTATTTGATAATAATAATCACTGGTTTACACAGAGTTATTTGGTTGCAAGTATTCCTACATAATACTAATAATTTTCAAATAGATCTATTTGTGTCCATGAATTTGAGACCTCTTCTGTAGCTCTTGTTGCAATCACATCCAGGCTTTTAGATTGACATATTCGTTATTTTTGTCATAAGTGTAGGTATATTTTTTTGAAGAAAATGTTTTCTTCACACAATTTCTTTTCTGTCTAAAATACACTTAAACTACAGCAAGTGATTTTGATATTCTTTTTCTTCCTGTGTCATTTATGGTTAGGGTTTCAATGGTGTATAGAAGTATACAAAAATCAGACGATTTTTTTTTCAAATAACCTGTACTTGTAGAATCTACAAACTGACTTTTAACAGATGAAGAAAAAAATTATGTGGGCGATGATTGCCACAAACATTTTTTTCTGTGGCAAAATTAAGTCAGAATTCAAAGATGTCTTCTTTTTTTTCTTTTCTTTTTGCCTTTTCCTTGCACTTTGTCACTTGTTTTCTTTATACCAAGCCCAAATTACAGGAGAACCTGCTTACTAGGAGAGAGGAGGAGAGAGAAGGTTATATATTTCCTTCTGGTCTCCCTAGTTAGGGTTCAAAGTTTATCTACAAAAAAAAACAAAAAAAATAATATAGCATTTCACATGGAGATTTTCTAAATAAGCAAGCCTTCCCACTTGAATGATTGGTGCCACACAATCTTTTCAATCCACTTTTCCATTTATTAAAGTAAGCTTAATAAATATCAATATATACTGTAAAAGATTGAAAAGAAGAAGAAAAACTAACTAAACTATAAAAGTAGTAGAAATACTATACTGACCACACTTTACTTGACACTGTTTTAAAAATCATAGACACAGTAATAGACTAATAGAATGTTCACACTTAGACACACAAGTGAAGGTCATTTTGCCTTGGAACTATCTTATCTATAAGTGGCATTTTCTGTGGGTGTTGGAATTTATTATATGACACAAAAAGTCAAAAACCTTATAGAGAGGTTGTTTTTTTTTTTTTTAAATTCAATTAGTAAAGAAGATTTATTTAAACATTTTATGAGGGACAGGCTTAAGTTATTGCACTAAAATATTTTGAAGACTGATAATATCAGAGCAGAATATTGCATTATTCAATTGAATATCAGAATAGAAAGAAAATTCAGCTTTTCATTTTTACTCTCACACTCCGTCTTTTGTAAATCAAAAGGAGGAAATAAAAGAAAGAAGCATATTCAGCATAACGGATATGTCACTAAACAAAAGGTTTTCAGTCTGAGTTGCTAAGAAAGATTTAAATAAATCCTATTTAATCTTTTTCTTTGAACATATCAAGTCATTTTAAATATCTTGAGTACTGGTTGCACAGATTAAAAGGAAGGATTTTTCCAATAGCTGATGAGCTCAGATTTGAAGTCATTTTGATGTAAGGGTAGGGTTCATGCATGAATTGAGATTCATGTATAGCTGTCAGTAAAATGCTTGAACCCCCTACTAAGCAGGTATTTTCTGGGGACACACACACAAGACTATCAACTTAATATCACCCATTCAGCATGAACACCAGGTGGGCCTCTGAAAAAATCAGCCTTAAGGCTAACTTGGTAACCAATCAGAAGAGATACTTTTCTTTAGAATTACTCAGTTGCCAATGAGATAACACAGAACAATCTTGTGTACTGAGTAACAATCACAATGACTAAGTGAATATATCCTTCACATTTTGGTAAAACATCCATATATGTCAGTTCCTTCCCTACAGTCCAGACTGAGGTCTCTACAAGCAAAAATCACTACTGAAATCCCATGGATGAGATCAAGGAGAATGTGATGAGGAAGCTGGTGGTGATCCCAAAAGAGAATTTTGCAAACTGGTTTGAGAAGTGGAAGGAATAAGAGTGTGAGGACACAATGGGAGTAACTTTAAAGGGGACTACATAGGCTATTTTTTCTTTAATAATGACTGGATACTTTCTGGACAGACTTTCTAGAGTAGATTTTTTTTATTACAGATTAATTTACTGTGTTAAAAACCAGATCTGAAAAAATAAAATTACCCAATAAATAAATGATAAAAAGCTTCTTTAATCAAGGAAGCATCAGGTTTTTCTACAAATTTCAAATAGATCTATAGAAATACATAAGATAAATCAGTAACCTTACCTCACCAACACAGCACCATCTTAAATATCATTAGAGGTTATATTACACAAAATACAAGATGGACCCAGCTGATTCAAATACAAAAATTAATTTTCTGACTGCAACATTCCACATAGCAGTCATCACCAAAATGAAAGAGAAAGATAGATTGAAAGATATTAGTTGTTACATAGAAATGCTAAAAGTCACATTCGTGAGAGGTGACCAATCAAAACACTAACTTCACTTTCTTTGCCCTGACAAACCCTGCCCACAAGGAGCCACTCGTCTCTCTGGACCCAAATCTCCCAGATCCAGCTTTGACCCTCTTCCTCTGACTCTCTAAACTAACTTAACTCACTGACCAATACATAACCCTGCTTATATAATACATTATCTCCTCAACTAATGATGATAAGAGCAAGTGCCATTAAAAACTTTCCATTAACCCGACAGCTAGATCAGCTCTCATTGCATTCAATGTGTTTATTTGCAACATCCTGTCTGCTGCAGATTCCAAAACACCCTCTTAACCCATATCCTGTACCATGTACACTATTTGGCCTTTTACATGCAACTTACACTTCAACGCAAAGATTTTAGCTAACTCACAATTTATTACAAGAATTAAATAATTAAGTAATTAATTACCATCCTTAATTATATTACAAATCTATAGAAATATATTGGGGTGGAATGGGGGGGTCACTGAGGCATGATGGTTAAAGTGCTGGACTGCAGCCTCAAAGTGAGTTTGAATTCCAGTCATGCTATTACATTCACTTTCAAACTAATACTCTTCGAAATGATATGAACCCCTTATCTTAAAGATTAAATAGTTGCACGGCTGTTCTACAAGGATGGCTTTGGCATTAAATAACCCTCAAAGATTGAGATGTCATTAAGTAAAGAAACCAAACCAAATCTATGGAAATATGTTAAATAGTTTTATAGAAATATATCAAATAAATCCATAGAAATATTGAAAACATAAAAAGAATCCCAAACAACAAAATAATATATATTCATAAAAGAAAAAGATTTCCCATAAACAAAGAATACGAAATAACCGATATACATTTTTTTTTGCGGGTGGGTGGGGGGTCTGTTAATCTCATTTTCTGATTGTTCAACTGCAATGATTTAGAATTTTAGAATTTTGCATCAAATTACATAATAATAAAGTAACCATCATCTTTTTACTGAAATGTTTATATTTTTTTTTAAAGAAACCAAGCTATCCCCCCCTACTGAGCCAATTGGAGCAACACAATATTCCTCCTTGTATTCCTCACTCAAATTTGGTTCTTTGCATAACTAAGCTAAGTACAAGTAAATATTCCTACAAACAGAAAACATGAAAATCATGAGTTGAAGGGATTTTCATTTTATGCTAAAATATAAAAATTAATCCTTTAGTTTTTGGACTTTTCCAGTTCCACTTCAAATCTTACAGATTAAAAAAAAACAATTTTAAATGAAATTTTTCCTGAATAATTACAATTTTTTTTTCTTTATTTAAAAATAAAAATTCCTAATCAAAAATATTCTATTGTTTGAATTGTTTAAAAAATAGTTAAAATATCAATTTTAAAAGAAAGAATAATGAAATTTGCCTGCATACACATATATGCATAAGTGTGCACAGGCAAGTACATCCACCTCCAGTATACATGAGTGTAAGATACACATAGACAAACACATATCTGGGCATATGCATGTAGAGAAATGATGCTGACAATCTTTTTCTTTTTTCCCCTCATTTTTTTTATAATTACCTACTTGACACATGCTAACAGTCCTTAGAAAGAAAGTCACTCCTCATCTAAATCCAGCCTCCTACTAGACCTAAGAAGCTGACACAGGGGTAGATGAGAAAACACCTCCATCCAAGTCGGATTTCCTCTCACCCAGTCCCACTTTTATTTCCACCTAAATATTTGATAAGATTAACAGAAAAATAGACCACATCAACTGTTGCACCACCCACCTGACTGAATCCATGAATGGGGTGGGAGGCACCAAGTTCTTCAAACTGACCCAGTTCCTTCCATCACTACATAGGGTGGAGGACATTTTCATGCATTAGTCACCAATGAAAGAAAACACTGCATTATAACATACACCAAATACTAGAGAGAACTAAATTCAACCCACCATTTTTATCAGGAATTCTGGGATACATTTATGGCTAAAGGACTCAGTATTAAATCTCAATTACTTCTCATTGTTGGCTACACAGTCAAAAAGACTTTGAATATGTTGACTGTATCCTTTGCAAAGGAGTAAGACCCAGCAAAAAGAAGGAGTGCCTTGGATATGACACTAAACTGCTTAAAATCTAGACTTCTGAGGATAGTAGAGCCTCACCACCAGATTTAGTTTGATGTCATATCTAAGACACCACTATTGAAGGGGGTCTTATCCCTGTGCAGAGGATACTGTTGGCATATTCTAAGCTCCACTGACAAAGCAGACAAGCATTTACGGCTATAGGTTTTGAGATTAGATCTGGATAGGTGAGTCTCATTACCATATATCACAAAACAGAAGAAATCAGATCATACACCAACAGTTATAAGTAAAAGACAGAGAAGAAAACTCCCTTTACTTTAGGCAGGGATTAAATTGTAGTATCTGTTTATCTCTCTCAGTCACGTTCTTGTCTTTGGGGTAGAGGAAATTAGATCTTGGGGATTGCTATCCAACAGCAGGACCTCCTCATTGCTTCTAAGAAAAGAGCAATAGATTTGGTCCTTTTATTAAGTCAAGACACTTGAACTTTTAGGAATTCTACTTACACTCCAGCCTGAATCTCAAGTTTGCCTTGATGAATTTTGTAATTTCTTTAAAGAGTAGAGTTTGTAGAGTTTGGGAAGAAAAATTGATTTTAAATCAATTACGTGTACATTCTCATATTTAATTTGCTAGTTTTACAATCTATAAATCCTAAGTATATTTCTTTGTAGATCCACCTATGAATATGATCTAGTACTGAACCCACCCTATTAGTGGAGCCAAGAATACACTGTGTGAATCTTCTAAAACAGGTGTCCCTAACTTTTTCAGGTTGAAAGCCACAAAGCTTTACTCAAGAGAGCCTGGAGCCATGATCTTAGAAGGACAGAAAAAAATTGCTAAATTCACAAGGTAACAATTATAATTTATTGATGAAACATCTCATGTTTGCAATCATAACAAAATGTAATATCAAGATTAAATGAAGAGGTTGAGAGAAAAGGAGCACATGAGACAAGTGATGATTTGATAGTTATGAATGCAAAATACTCTTAACAGACTTTATTTTGGAGAACAATTGTTCACAGTGGTATGTGGTACATTGATGATAAGGTTAGGGAATTGTCCAGATGAAATCACATGCTTCTTATAAGAATCAAAGATGTAGCAAGTAAGAAACTTGGACTTGAAATCTTCTGAACTCTGAAGATCAATGAGTTTTAGCTGAATTTGTAATAGTACTTCTTCACAATCAACATCAAAAAGCAAGGAGAAAATTCTGAAAGTAGGGTGTAGGCCTACATGAGGTCTGTGGGTTGCGAGTTGTGGATCCATCCTAAAGATTGCCCTGAGTATGACAGTAATCAGCATCCAGTGGTGAGGCTTCAGCTTTGGAGATCAGAAGAGTTTGAAGTCACATTTTCATTGACATTACTTCCATTTCCACTCTGACATAGAGTGGTAGTACCTGTTAAGGTCCTATTTATTAGTCAAATAGGACTGTTTGAGATTATAAAGATATATTCTCATACTAAACATAATTGGAGACTATAATTGAGACTTCTTCATAAATAAATGGCATGAATCTATCTGTTTTTCCACCAGCTATGGGTAAATAGTAGAGCAGTTCTTTAGTCTAAGACAACCAGTCCAAGAGAAGGATAATTCATAGTTCAAAACATCTTTAATCTGCTTAAAAACTGTCCATGTGTCGCATCCTGCCCATGCAAGAGGTGTTGGGTAAATACATACATAAAATAATCTATCAAGTGTTGATAAGCCATTAAACCAATCTATCAACCAATATTGATTGTCTGTTGGTATCAAAGCATATTTATCAGAAAATTCAATATTTCTACATGCAAAGAATCAGTAAATTTCTACAAGGTAATTTGAAAAAAAAATGACCAAAAACTCTTCAAAGTAAATCAGATTGGTATATTTAATCTCAACATGAGTTATAAAGAAATTTTTTATGGAAATCATAAACTGCCTCTTTAATGGTAAGGTTAGAGGAATATTAGAAAGTCTAATCCAAGATTATAAAATCACGTATAGTGAAGATAGATGAGACAGGATTCCCATGGAATGAATTAAGCATAATAAACAAGATCTTAACAAAAATAAGATGATTGGTTAGTTATTTTGTTTAATGGTATATCAACTTTTCTGGGTTATTTAATGCCAGATCTTTTTTTTCTTCTTTGTGTATATATGATTTGTATGTTAATAGTTGGGTTGATTGGTTAGTTATTTTGTTTAATGGCATTTGTGGGTAATCTAAAACTAAATTTTTCTTTTTTATGTAAACAATTTGTAAGCAAATAATTTAAAGTTTTTATAGATAATTTGTGGGTTCTTTTTGCTTAATTTGTGTTTGTGCTTGACAGATTTGAGAAGAATGTATTTTTTCAAGTGTCCTTGAAATTTAGGCTAGTCCTTTGGTCCTAGTTGCAGTAGTTTTTGGATAAAAAGGTCTGTATTGATCTGTTTATTATTATTGCTAATTGAATTCACCCTCTTTGCTACATTGGCATAGATGTTATCTCTCATATAGGTTTCCACTATTTTCCTTGCTTCTAGAAATGTTATATTTCTTCTCTTCTTCACCTCTATGATTTCTTTCTCGCTTTGGTATACATTACAAGTTTTTGAGAATGCAGGATGTTTTTTTTACATTGGTTTCATAGGGACAATCTTATTCTGTGTGGTCTGTTTTTTTTAAGGCCAGACTTTCTACATGTTGGATGTCCTCTGCAGTATCCAACTTTCACTTCATTGGAAATTATGGATTTGTTAAATGTCAAAATGTATGTATGTGTTTCTTTTCCACTATCTAATGATTATCCTTTTGTGATCTATGACTCCTTTGGTTTCTTAAGGCTATTTTTATTTCCTCTGGTATAATTAAAGATAATTCCCTGTTTCTGATAACTCCTTTTGAGATGTTAAGCTTTTCATTTGGATAAGTTTTCTATTTCAAGTTGTAAAAAGTTTTCACTTTGATAAGATTTTCGGTATGTTTTTGTTATCTACCTCTACTAGTAGATTGTCATTTCTAATTTTCTTTACAGTTCAATGGAGATTATTTTTTCCAATGTGGAAAGGTGACAGTCTGGCTAAAGGAATTTCTTCCAGGAATTCTATTACCATGAATCTTAGGAATTCTGTTATTTTGTTTTCTGAATCAGATTCATAAAGATTTTGTTAGTTTTTTTTTTTTGTTTTTACTTGCCATGCCTGTTGTTTGTTTTTTCATTCGTCATATGCTCCATAACCAATAAACACTTTCTTCATAACAGACTTCATAGATTGTATGCATCATTCTGCCATCCCATTTGATTGAGGGTATGTCAGGAGTGACATGCAGTGTTCAAACTTTCACTTGTTCACAAACTCTTGAAACAGGCTGGAGATGTAGTGGGGCCTATTATTGATGATAACCCTTTTGGATACTCCTTTTCATCCAAATATTTGTTTGGTCACATTGACACATTTTTGACTGGAGAACTTTCTGTCTACATACAAATGAGTATTTGGAGTAGTAGTCAACCATTAGTAGGTAGTTCTGGTCATAAAAGTGAAAGAGAATCAGAGACTACAATATGCCATGGTCTTTGAGAGTGGTTCAGTATACTGTTCTTTTTAATGCCCTTGGCAAATACTGCATTGTTGAACAGTTTTAGCAATGTTGTTGATGATGCCAGGCCTAAACACAGTTTTTTGCTCTCAATCTGCATTTGTCTGTCTCTTGGTGACCATAGTACATTTTTTTGTATCATTTCCAACTATAGAAGTTTTGGAATTATAATCCAATCATCCTTAATGAGAATTCCATTTTCAATTGTGAGTTCATTAAGGTAGGACCAGTGGGGCTGTAAATCTTGACTAAACCCTTGTCTCAATTTGGGCCATCCTTAAAGTATCATGCCTCTCAATTTATATAATATAGGATCTGTGTTTGTAGCCTGGCATATCTGTGTCAATTTTTCTGTTGAGAATTAGTCAAAGTCAACCTTTATGTCCATATCTATTGCTTCCTTTACTGTTTGGGAGCCATGATAGTCCATCTGCATGAATCAAGTCCTTCTTTGGTCAATATGTGATGACCATGTCATACTCTTGCAGGCATAGCAACACATGTTGAAGGCAGGGAGTTGCTACAGTGAGGCTTTTTAGAAATCTCATTTTCAGGGGCTTATGATTACTGGAGGTCATATATGTTTGTTCAGAATTTCTCACATCCAAAAACTACAGTTAATAGTTCTCATTCTATGTTGGCATAGCCCTACTCTGTTTCAGTAAAGGATTTGGATGCTAACACTATGGGTTTGCTTTCTTGTATGAGTGCAGCTTCAAGGCCTTTGTTCAAAGTGTCTACCTGAATTACTGACATCTTTAGTGGATCAAAATCAGGGAGCAACATTTATGTGCTGATTATACCCTTTATTCACTGTAGGGGTTTTTGATGGTTACTTGTTCATTTGTACTCTGAATCTTTCTTTAGCAATTCTCAAATGAGTAAGGGATAAATAGAACCATATATGTGATGATTCCCAGCATCTTTTGAATCTCTACTACATTGTTAAGACTTTGTAACAACTTTATTTCATCCACCTTACGGGTATCTGAGTGAAGCCCATTTTCACTAAAGACAGCTCCAAATTGTATTTCCTTCTGGTTCATGACACACTTAGCACTATAGAAACATAGATCTTCACATCTGGCATTCTTCATGAGGTTTTGATAATGCTCTTCCATGGTTTTGTCCATAAGTCACCACATCATCTTTTAGTCTGATTATCTACAGACATTACTCCAGGCTTACATCCATTCTTTTGTTGGAAGACATCTTCAGACATTACAAGGCCAAATTGCATTCTCTACAAGAGAGTATCAGCCAAAAGGACAATTGAATATGGTTTGTAATTGGAGAATCAACATTCATCTTGCAGGACCAATAGCTATTCTTGCAATGTAAGTATCTAGTAGTGGCATCACTTGATGGCTTTATTCAAGTCCTTTGGGTCTAGGCATATCCTGAGTTTTCTACAGCTTTTACACACTAACACAATGCTGTTGTCCTTGTCAGTAGGCTCATCTGTCTTTATAACAATTCCTAGGGTCATCTTATCCTCTAGTTCTGCTTTCATTTCATCTTTAAGGTGGATAGAACATTTCCAGGGTGCCGGGATAACTGGATTACTATTTCTTTTCAATACAATGCTGTATTCTCCAGTAGATTTGCCAATTTTGTCCTAATATGGTCGGGTTTTATGAAGTAACCACAAAAAATTTTATATTTCTCCATTCATGGCTGTATGCACATTGTATGTTCATAAACCCATGTTGGGGTATAATTGAATCAATGCAGGGAGTAAGCATAGCTGTTTCCTGATGTGTAGAGTCAGGAAGAGACAATCCATCTAGATTGACTTTTTGGGGAATATTTTCAAAAATGCAAAGGAAGTGTACTCCCCTCTGTTCGAGTGTCAACTTTTGCCTTTAGCAAGTGGATTCTTAATCTGTTGGAGAGTGTTATGTTTAAACAAGCTAAAGCTTCAGTTGGGGTGTCTCTTCTATCCTATTGTTCATTCAAATGGAAAAACATTTGATCAAACTGTTTATCTATCTCATCATTTGGGCTTTGATTTATGCAGTTGCTATGTCTTCTCGGTACTGGATGACTTAGCATTGTGTTTGGTCTGGGTTAAATGTTCTACATATTCCCTTTGTTTACTTATGCACACGAGACAAATGGTTCTTTCAGCCACATGCTATGCACACTGTACCCTATACTGAGTATCTTTCTTTGATGTGGGGGTAAGTCCTTCCACATCATCTGGTATCACTTGGGTTGTGCTTGAGAGCATCAATATCTTTTCCTTTATGGTCCCATATATCAGTTAGCTGGCTCATGCAGTGTATTGAAACTTTGTATACTCTGCATAGTTCAGAGCTTCCTGTATAGACAATGTCTGGTCTTTTGAATGGTGGTGTTTTGTAGCTCAAAATGTTTCATTCCAATGATAATATGTTTAATTAGTCACTTCTATGTTTCTTTTTCATCTCAAAATTTATATTTTTTTTAACCTGTAAATGACATTTTGACAGAAAGTTATCAATATTTTCAGAATCCTCAAGACCATATTTCTGTAAGCAAAAACAAGCAAATTTGAAGTTTATTTGGGGCCCTAATTTTTCAAGGAACTTTCCCTATACCATGGCTAGATTCCATTTGTCAGCCTCATTCTCAAACTTTCACATATTACAACATCAAAGGCCATCTTCACTTGACAATAATGATATGTGGTCAACTTGTTTTTCCTCTGGTATGTTCTGTAGAGAGAAATACAGCTTGCAATGTTACTTGAAAAAAATAGAACAATTCAATGACATTCTCAGTTGTCATCCATGATATGACCAGTTCAATTGCTAGTCAGGATATTTTGATCTTTTGTGTATTTCTTTTTTGATTAATACTTTTATTTTGAAATGGCAGAGTGGTTTGCCCCAAATAATACAATGACAGATAATGACAAGATTTTACTCAGTTTGTTGGCAAGGATCACTTTCCAAGAATAATTTTTTGTAAATGTCAGTCCTCACCAATAATGTCCATGTGGACTGACTAGGTTTAAATAGTTCTTTTTTTTTTTTTCAATTTATTACAGCCTCCTTTTTAGTGCTGTTTTTATTCTTGTCTCACTCCTGCCTGTGTTTGTTGGGCTGTGCATCATTTTGGGGTTTTTACAATGGCTACTATGTAAACATATTAAGAGAACATTAAGACAGACGTGTGATGCTATCCAGCCATATTTGAACTGGTCACTTTATGTGGAAAAGAAAGGTGCTTTTTTTTTTTAAGAAGAGTTCTACAAGGGAGACAATTCCAAACCATTACCCCACCTACTAAGGAGTTCCACTTCTGCTAGGAATTTACCAAAGGGATATGCATTTGCCTTGATTGAGACATGAATACATTGACCAGTATACTCATGTCAGGAGGAGGATTTCATACACCTGCTAATTTTAGGCCTACAGTAACCAAAACATAGAATCTTCAAGTTAAACAATGATCAAAGGACACCCAACCACCACCTAGTAGCATCTTTAAGATAAAAACAGTTGGGTATTTGTTTGCTAGAAGAGCAATTTAAAGAATACAGTTGGGACTTAATCATAGAGGTGCTAGGATTTGATATGATCAACCAACTGATCAGATCAGGCCTCTGTGATGAAAGAAAGTTATATATTCAGTTTCAATGGAAGAGACAAGCAATATATCTAAGATAAACCAGGAAGAATTAACTGTGACAAAATAAAATCTTCTGCTCCAAGGTGCATATAATTAATCACAATAATGCATAAGTGTGGAGGTGCAAGTATATTTGTATGCGTATTTAAGCATATAGGTATAACATATGTGTGTAGGAGTGGGCATAACTGTAGAGGTGTGTTTCTGTAAGTAAAGGTAGCATAAGTGTATATAACTATGTGGATGTGTGTGTATAGTAGTATCAAAAGGATAGCTAAACAAGTTAGGAAAGTCAAAAGAGATTTTAATATATGATAGGATTGAAAAAGAAGGATTTCCCAATGGAAATGAAAGGGTTAAACTAATATGAAGTATCCTCTAAACATAGTGAAATGAGAACACTTTACTCCAGTGTATTTGAATAAAGGGTTTGGATAAAAAATCTCAGACACCTGTACTTTGCATAAAGATAGATACAGAGTTAGAGTCCAGTTTGGTATCATATGTACATTGTAAATCAAGAACTACATAACTCTTTCACTTTTTAACTTGATTTTTCTTGAAAACGAAAGATTTCCAGAAGAAAGAGCAAACAAAAGTAATATCTATGCAGAGCAGATAAAACTACATAGGAAAACAAAATTCATACAAAAGACAATGTTAGCTGAACAGAATATTAAACCATATTACATGTTTTTCCCCGTTATGTTTCCCATCAGAAGTAGATCCATGCAAATGCAGTTTCCATCCACTCTTGGAACTTCTTAACATATTAGTATTTTTATATTGTTGACAGTTTGTTATAAAACAATGAGTTTATTTAATTTTACTTACTTCTCTTGCTATTCATGGCATACTTAATGTTTTATTTGTGACGCTATAAATACAGGTTAACATTTGAGGCAAGTTCAGTTCAGCCTGAGTTGTGGAGTCAGTCGGTTGGTAGTGACCAGATATAGCAGTTCTGGTTAAAGTTCACACTGCATGTTAGAAGATTGGAGGTGGGAAGTAACAACAGAGCATAGCTAAAGGCAGGTCAAAGTGTCACACCCAGCTCTTCTGTAAGCAAATTGGGTCCTTTAAAGCTTTCTGTTTGTCTTTTCTTTTTCCTTGTTACACCACCTCAGGCTTTGTGTACCTTGATCCACATCTGCAAAACTGCAACAATCACAGCATAGAGTTAACATCATCACTAAGTAGTAAAAGGGGCATGAAACCAGCAGGTAGTTATGTCACATATCAGCTAAAGAAATAGTTTCATTTTAAAAAGTAAAAGATCAACTCAGCTTGATGGAATATAGTTAAAAACTTTTTTCAGGGATATCCCTGATAATTCTAGAAAGTTTGCTTAAAATCTGAACAAACATGTATGAAGAGAAGAATATTTTAAGAATTATGACAAGACTTCCTAGAGTCTGCAAGACCAAGCACAGTTTAGGGATTTGAAGACGGTTAATAAATTGATTTTAATGGCATGTCAACTCATCTGGGGTTATCTTATGTCTAGAGGTTAGGGAATTATGTTCGTTGTATATCTACATTTGTATAGTTATTGTTGAACAGTTATATAATATTAAGTATTCCTATCTGATATAAATGATTTGCACACGCTTGTATGGTTTCAAGTAACTATTTCAATTTAATAATAGCCATTTATTTGCACACTGTTATATGGTTTTAAGAAATTAATAATAATCCTTAGTAAACAATTATAACTTCAAGTAACTATTCTTAATACAAATAATTTACAGTAATTGGATATCAAGTATTCTTTTCTAATACTAATAATTTTCAAACAGATATATTTGACCCATAGATGAAGCCCTAACAAATACTATCACTCCAGGTCAGAGTAGGCATGGGAGTAATGGCAATGGAAGAATACTCCATACTCCCCATATCTCCAAAACTAGAACATCACCATCAGGTTCAGTTTAGTATCATGCCCAGCACACCCCTTTGTGTGGGAGTGGGGCTTACCTCTCTTCAAGGGTACAGTCAGCATACTCTAAACCCTACCAACAGAGCAAGCCTGAAAAAGACTAGCAGATACAACAGTCACAATGTAATGAGAACCAATATGAGGATATTAGTCCAAGTACATTAGTATATGATAAGGATTATTGTACTATTTTCTTACTCAAACATTTGCATTCTCTCCTCTTAAACACCCAAGTTATTTATTTGCTCTTTTCTTTTATTCAAAACTATTTCCTTAAAGTCTTTCACCCATGTCTTGTCTATTATACTAAACACACTGTCTGTACATATTCAATTTCAATCAATTCACTTATATAGAACTTGAAATAATCATTAAAACTATCCTTGGAAAAAAGATTTAATCACAATTGTCTAATAAAATATTGATACAAAATTTTGATGTCAACACTGTAAATTGGGTTTAAACTAGGACTTTTCAAATTTTTAAACAAATTTAATTTCCATTCACCCCCAAATAAATTAATTGAATATGACCAACATTTTTTCTTAGTCTCATTGGATGCCATGGATTGATTTTATTAACTGGTTTTTGGTTTCAAGATTAAATTTTTTCCAAAATACAGAAAATTAATTTTAAATAATATATTAAATCATAATAATGTCCACACCAACAAATACCTGTCAATACTGAAATTGACTTAACAAGTAAAGATCCAAATCTCTTTTTTCAATCAATCATTTTATTCTATTTAATAATCTTTTTTTAAAGACATCTCATAACCTACTATAAACAGAGATCTTTTAGAATTCAGTATTTTTATGAAATAATTTGATTAAAATTTAATTGTTTTTAAATGCTTTCTTTTGTGAAAATGTGATTACACATGTTGTTAATGATGCCAAAAAAATCAAGATTTTTTTTTATCAGAGCCAGATCATTCAATCATTTAAATGACCCATTATTTTTATAGGTTATATTTGAACAATATATCACTAATGGCAATCACACCCAATCAGGCATTCTGCTAAATTTATGATATCTAGCAACTACTCTACATGATCCAGTAATTTTTATTCTTGTGTTATAAAGAGATTTATAAATGTAAACTAGTAAATCCATCCCAAATAGATTGCTTTTACTTTTATTCATCCTACTAAAATTTTATTTATCTCCAGAAGTCTATATCATTTTGAGAAGCCTGATTTAAAAAAAAGAATCTTTATATCTTCAAACTAATACATTCCCAAGTGGGCTAATTTATCCGATGTCAAAAATAGTTTGCCAATTCTTTTGCTTCAAATAAAACTGTTTAAATAATGATCAATTATCCCATGAAATAGAATTCAATATTAATAGTGGAAGCCAAAATTGAACAAAAGATTTTTGGATCTTGTTTCCAATTCTCTCTTATCTGACAGAAAATTTAAAGTTCACTTTGAATCGACTCTTTCTGATTTGAAAAATCAGGAAGAGGGAGTCCCACAAGGCAGTATACTGTCTGTGACTCTGTTTAGTATAAAAATAAACAATATAACCAAGAACATAACACCTGGAGCAGACAGATCTCTAAACATGGACAACTTCCTAATATTTTAGGGGTCAAAATATATACACATCACTGAGCGCAAACTGCAACAGTGTTTAGAGAAAATCAACAAATAAGTGACAAAAAATGGTTTTAGATTTTCTAAAGTAAAAATTAAATGCATCCATTTTTGTCATAAGCAAAAATTACATAATGATCCTAGCCTAATTTGTTGGTTGGTTGTTTGGGTTTTATGGCATATCAACCGCTGTAGGTTATTTAATGCTAAATCCATTTTTATACAAATAATCAGTTCTATTTCAAAGAATTCAGTTTAGCATGAGTACATAGAAATGATTTTGAAAATTAAACTATTTCATGCTATTCAGTTTAGTTAAACAGTTCTAATTCAACTAATTAAGTTTAGTATAAGTATAGAGTTTGTTTACTTAGTTAAATGTCAAAACAGTTCTATTTCAAACAATTCAGTTTAGCATACAAAAACAGTACCATTTCAAACAATTCAGTTTAGCATGACTATGCAGTTTGAATGTAAGTACACAGTTTAATTGTCAAAAACGTTTCTATTTCATGCTATTCAGTTTAGTCAAACGGTTCTAATTCATACAATTCAGTGAAGTATAAGTATAGTTTTTGTCTACACACAGTTAAATGTTAAAACAGTTCTATTTCAAACAATACAATTTAGTATAAGTATGCAGTTAACATGTCAAAACACTTCTATTTCGAGCAATTCATTCTAGCATAAGTATGCAGTTTAGTTCTATTTGCCCCATAGATAGGACCCTATCAGATGCTACCATTCCAAGCCAGAGTGGACCTGGTAGTAATAGCAATGAACGGGTGCTCCACATTCCTCAAAGCTCCAACATTACTGGTCTCACCATCAGACTATTTAGTATCATAAACAGGACACTCGGGGGGGGGTCTTACCACTCTGCAGAGGTACGGTTGGTGTATTCTACAGCCCCAGCAGACTGGGCAAATCCTAGCCTGAAATTCAAAAGGACAAAAATCCCAATTGTAAATGAATACAAATTTGAGGGGTAATATTCGATAGAAAGCTGGTCTTTATTTCCCACTTGAAATAACTAAAACCAAATGTATTAAAGCATTACAACTCCTATGTGTGGTAGCCCACAGTGAGTGTGGAGCAGACCGAAACACTTTACATAAATTATATAGAGCACAGATTAAATCAAAATTAAATTTTAGTAATCTTATATACCAATCAGCAAGAAAACCTACCTAAAAATACTTAAACTGATTTACCATGGAAGCTTGAAATTAGTACTTGGAACCTTTAGAACATCTCCAGTTGAGAGTTTATATGCAGAGGAAAACAGGGCACCTGCAGGTAGTAGAGCTAATAAATTAGCTCTCCAGTATTATGTCAAATTAAAGCCATATCCACTTAGTCCTGCATATAATAATACATTCTACCAAAATATAAGGAATTATTCTAAAGGAGTGAAAAGACTATAAAACATTTTGGTCTTTAGATGGAAACAATAAATGAAAAAGCAAAGGTAGACTTAACAAAAATACACAACACTATTATACCAAATATCCCACCTTGGACCATAAGGAACCCAAAAGTAATTCTAACCCTCTGCAAACTCCAAATAAAAATTTCTCCCTTAATTTTCCAGGAGGAATTAGGGAAAGTCAAACATAGATATTCCAAACATTCACACATCTTCTCAAATAGATCTAAGCAGGAGAATACAACAGGATGTACTGCAATATATAATGAAAAAATAATTCAAAAACGTCTTCCAAATAATATTTCCATTTTCAACACAGAAGCAGATATGGTGCTTGATCTCATCTCAAAACTGAAAACTAAAAAGTTCATAATCTTTTTTGACTCACTGTTGATGTTAACATCATTGCAAAGCAAGAAATTTGACAGCTCACTAATAATATAACTTTTGTGCAAGTTTAAAAAAATGTCAAATGATAATAGAATATTATTATGTTGGATTTCAAGTCATACAGGAAATAGTGGAAATGACCCAAGCTGATAAAGTAGCCAAGTCCATCTTAAAAATTTTCCCTCTGGAAAAAATTTAAGATTCTGTACAGAGACTTAAAAATGAAAATAAACAAATATGAGCAGCAATAAACATAAACTCCTAACAATTAAACCTACATTAGAAGAATGGAATGAAAACTTCAGAAGCACCTGAAAGGAAGGAGTAGCATTATCCAGGATTCACATAGGTCACACAAGAATTACACATTCCTTCTTGCTAAAAGAAGTGCAACCAATGTGTCATGCATGCCAGACTGCATACACAATAAAATATGTTCTCACAGAATGCATTGATATGGCTCCTACAAGAAAAATATTTCACAGCACAAGCTATATGAAAAAACTGTTTAAAAAGCTAAAGTAGACACAATAATATCCTTCCTAAAAGCAGTGGGTCTGTATGGAAAAAATTTAAAATCAGACAATTCTGAAAACTATTGAATTAAATGAAATGCAAAGAAATATATACAAGAATAAGTATCTGAAGATATTAAAACTTACAATAAATTTTTTATCAAAATGACTTCATTCAGCATTAAATGAACCAAAAAGGGTTGATATGCCATAAAACCAACCAACCAATTCTCTTTCTACAGAGAGCTATTTTGGCTGATAAGTTAAAGTCTGTTTGTAAATCATGTCAGTATCATTCTCTATCTCCACTTCCTATCAAATGACCAAACAAAATTCCTAACCCAACATTGACTTAACACCTAACTGACCTGTTTGTAAAAGTATAAATAATTCTGGAGACAGGTAAGAAATGCCTGACCCACTTTGTGTAATAGATAAAATAAAGTTGTGGGTATTCAGGGTATGTGGGTGGAGGGGTGACACAAACAGCACAGTGAGATGATCATTCAAATAGAGTAAAATTTCATGTACATAGAAGTCAAATACAACTAGGATCAATTTTGTAATGTCTTCTTATGTTTCTCTTTTTAGATAGATAAGAAATCTAAATAATATAGTGTATTTCCTCTCAGGCAGTTAAGAAATGAATGTTTATGCTTTTTATTGTTAATCCTCATTGGGTACCAGTCCAATTCAGACTTAGCAAATATTTACAAAACAATCCATAAAGCACAAAGAGGGAAATAAACTGATTTTAAATAAATACACTACATTCTCATAATTAATTTCTGAGTTTTACAATCTATAAATCCTAAGTATATTTCTTTGTAGATCCAACTATGAATATGATCTAGTACTGAACCCACCCTATTAGTGGAGCCAAGAATACACTGTGTGAATCTTCTAAAACAGGTGTCCCTAACTTTTTCAGGTTGAAAGCCACAAAGCTTTACTCAAGAGAGCCTGGAGCCATGATCTTAGAAGGACAGAAAAAAATTGCTAAATTCACAAGGTAACAATTATAATTTATTGATGAAACATCTCATGTTTGCAATCATAACAAAATGTAATATCAAGATTAAATGAAGAGGTTGAGAGAAAAGGAGCACATGAGACAAGTGATGATTTGATAGTTATGAATGCAAAATACTCTTAACAGACTTTATTTTGGAGAACAATTGTTCACAGTGGTATGTGGTACATTGATGATAAGGTTAGGGAATTGTCCAGATGAAATCACATGCTTCTTATAAGAATCAAAGATGTAGCAAGTAAGAAACTTGGACTTGAAATCTTCTGAACTCTGAAGATCAATGAGTTCCATTTGCAGTTGTAAAGGTACTTCTTCACAATCAACATCAAAAGGCGAAGGGAAAATTTTGAAAGTTAGTGAAGAGCAATATAGATGCGCCTTGAGTGCTGCATATGGCCTGACATATTCGGGAACCATGATCTATATCAAATTCACAAAATATTTTGGTCTATAATCAACAAATTTCATACATTATCTTTTTCTTTATCATTCAATCTTAACCATTTCTAAAGAAAGTTAAGCACAAAGGGAAGAGAAAATGACCAAAAATGAGAAAGATTTGATCCCAACCTGAAGGTCATGAACTTCATAAATCTAGGATCATATAGATTGAAATCTTTCAGTTCCAAGGTGGAACAATAAAAATCAGTTTTTGTACAATAAGAGCCTGTTTGAAGAATTTCTGTGCACCCACTGCAAAATGCAAGTCAAATTGATATTTAGTGCATGGGGGGGAAGGGGGAAGATGATAAAATAAATAAGCAATGAGTATTGAAAGAGAATGAATGATTTAGACAGTGCAAACAGGAAAAGGAGAAGGACAAAGGGAAAAAAAAGAAACAGGAAGAAAGAAAAGAGAGAAAAAGGAAACAACAAAAAGACAATATTAAACAAGAACAAGAAAAAATAAGTTTTTTAGAATAAATAAATGTCTGAGTAAAAAAACAAATACATCTTGACTCAGCCACACCTACAAAATAACAAACAGGCATTTTGTTTTTTGAGGGTTTTTTTTTACAGGTAGTTAAAAGAAGGTAATTAAAATTCTAATGACACTCAGATAAGTACCAGTATCTCACCTTTGAAACAAGACGACATTTCTTACATAAACAATACCAAGATAAGTTAATGAATCTAATTTACAATATAATTTCATTTTTTACATTCATTAATGCTTAAAGGAAATGGAGAAAATATCAGATAATGGTTGGTTGGTTGGTTTTATGACATATCAACATTTGTTGGGTCATTTAATGCCGAAGTCAGTTTTTTCTTCTTTTTTTTCAAACAATTATATGGTTTTTAAGTAACTAATGATATATATATATATATATATTCAAATAAAAGGTGACTCTAAGCCTATTGTGACCTGGTGAAGTCAGTTAAGTAAATTTATAGACCAGAAAAGTAAGAATTGACAGAAGTGGATGTTAGAAGAATTAACTCAGTATATTGTAAAAAGTGAAAATTAATAGAAATGGATTAGAAGGAATAAATTGGAAATACATTGTTTTAAGAAGAAAGAAATGACAAACAAAATATTGAAAATGATGAGAGAATTATTATTTTGATTTTCCCAGTGAATCAGAAGCTCAAATTAAATTGTTTTGTCTACAACCTAGAGTAGACAAAATTTGCTAAGGATTTGACCCAGTGAGGTCAGAGTTTGTCAATTAATGGCTTGAGAACAAAAATTTGGGAACAACAGATTTTTAAAATTCAGATATGGAAATTTTTAGTTCAAAGTTCTAACCATTATGATTTGAATGGTTCCTGATGCAAACTTAAAATTAGTAATAATTCCAAATTTGGGAAAGACCATCCCTTTTGGATAAAAAGTGAGAGTAAAGCAGATGTAGAGAAAGTGATAAACAGTGGAAAGAGGAATTAATTATTGGAATCCGAGTTATAAGAAGATTGATATTTTTTTTAGCTTCGCCCATCATCACCCTTAAGGAAGATATACATTAAATACAAGGGATTCCACCCCTTGATAGAGTCCCATGAAGAGAGTGTGAGTTGACTACTAGAATTTTATGTTGCTCTGAGTTCTGAACTTTTACCAGACTTCTCTGGGTATAGAAAAAGTGAAGTGAATTAAGAGAACATGAGAATTAAAGAGAGACAGAAAGTCCAAAATAACAAGGCAATAACAGATAACTACTAGGATTTCCCGTTGGCTAAGTTGGGACCTTTTACCAGACTACCCCATGGCAGTCTGGTATAGAAAATGAAAAAAGCCTATCATAATTACAACCTTGTTAAATAATACCAAGGATTGAGAGAAAGCAAACATAAATGCTATGGTGCCAGGCTGTAGACAGCAAGAACAGAAAAACCTAAACTTATACAAAGAATTGACTGTTACTTTGTGAACTGGGTTTCTGACTTGAACCTTCCATCTCTGGGCTAGGTGAATTTTTGTACCAGAATTAAAAACATTTTTTTTCCTTACTTTTCAACTTTATTTTTACTCTCTTATTGTCAACTCATCATTCAGCGATTCCATTTGCCACTGGAAACTTTGATGTTAACCGCTGAATATCTGAGTAAGTGGAACAGATCACAGACCCATGTAGACAACATAGATAGAGCCTGATCTCATTATTAAATTTCTCTCAATTCTCATTATTAAGTTGAAACAAAAATACATTCTTTGAAAAACAGGGAACAAAACATATGAGATTTTTATAGATAATCTTTTATAAATTCAACCAGAAATCTATCTGAGTCATGTTGTTGCAAGGATTTTGTGTGTATTTAGGGATGATTTTCATGAGGTTGAAATAACTAGTTTACTTTTGGTTTTGTTTCATGTAATAGTATTATAAAAACTATCAGCAAAATTTATCTAAATCAACATTTTAAGGCACAAATATAAAACAAACTTATAAAAGTTAGAGAGTTAAAACAATTTTCATGATGGTTTGAATCAGGGCATTAAGTCCAACCAAAGTCAAAGACAACTGAGAGAATTTCAATTGCTTTGAAACAGAATTGAAAGAACAATTCTTCAGGCTGAGCCCAAAAAAGCCCTACTCACCAGAATCATCTCAGATAAATTAGAAAATATCTTTATTTATAAATTATACTTAACAATTTGTCTTTATTCCTTGTTTAAAATAAATAACTTCAAAAATATTGTCAATTGAAGCCAAGTTTGTTCTTATTTACAAATTTTTTTCAGTTTATTTTGTTAAAACAAAAAAGCATTTTCATATGAAATAATCTGATATTAAATTCCTATTTACCAATCTTGACTGATCTAGCAAAATCCTTCATGAGGAAGATGATGATGATAATATCAAAACTAAAATCCCTAGAAACAATTCTGTATGTGACAAAACTCAAAAGATCCTTGCTTATAAAATCAAATTGTCTTTTAAGTCAACCAAATTTAACAGGCACCTGAAAAAGTTCAGAGATACAATGATCAAATTGTTGTAATAAAAACTAACACAATGAAGATAAAAGCCTAAATTTTTTCATTGAATCTAAATTGCTCATATATATAATTCAGTTTTTAATAGCAAACAATAAAACTAACTGATTACTTCTGCTTTGAAAAAATATCAAAAAATACTAATGTCACATTTAATGGGCAAGGCCTTTTAAAAGAAAAATCATCATTAATTCACTCTCTAAAATATGAATATAAAAATCAGCAGCAGCAGCAATGCACTCAAATTGTGTTTTAGACTTGACACCTTTTATTTACATAGTGTATTTCTTGATTTCACAAACAAAAAAAAAATAGGAACAGAAACCAAACAATCAAAAGATCACAAAAAAACATGGTTTTATTTTTAGAATCTCTCTTCTTTTCTCTCTATTATAACAAATGTAATCAACTAAATCATCTCAATCCTAAGTGCTAACAAATATTAAGAGCTAATCACTGAAGCTCTAAGTGCCAGTTTCACTTCAACTAAGTCCTTACAAGAATGAGATCAATTCAAAGTCAAAGCATCAACCTTTATATTTCAACAAAGAAAAGTCAGTGGCTGTTATTTACTTACTAAGCTTTGCTTAGTATGGTACACAGGCTCAAGGTTACTAACATTACCTGCTTTTACTAAGTATTCATTCATCTTAGAAATGAACAGGCTTATTATTGCTTAAATTCACCTTATCTTTTTCTTGTTATTTACTCCAGCCTTAGATTGCTAAGAGTACCTGCTATACATAAGTGGTCACCACCACAGAAATGAACAGGCTCATCATGAGTTAACTTTGGGAACCAGAGCTTTTTGCCTCTCTTCACTGTCTTATTTGGTTGATTGTTTTGTTTTACGGTGCATCAACACTTTTCGGGTCATTTAAATTAATTAAATTTCAAAGAATTCAGTTTAGTATATTTGTTTGTTTATTTGGGTTTTATGGCATATCAACCTTTGTAGGTTATTTAATGCCAAATCCATTTTTGTATAAATAAACAGTTCTATTTCAAACAATTCAATTTAGCATAAATACACAGTTTAATTGTCAAAAACATTTCTATTTCAAGCTATTTAGTTTAGTCAAACAGTTCTAATTCAAATAATTCAGTTTAGTATAAGCAGTTTTTGTCCACACACAGTTAAATGTCAAAACAATTCTATTTCAAACAATTCAGTTTAGCATAAGTATGCATTTTAGATCTATTTGACCGATACATAGGGCTCTATCAGGAGCTACCAACCAGGCCAGAGTGGACCTGGGAGTGATAGCAATGAAGGGGTGTTCCACATTCCCCAATGCTCCAACATTACTGGAGTCTCACTATCTGTGTAGTGTCATATCCAGGACACTTGTTTGGGGGAGTGGATCTTACCCCTCTGCAGTAATGCAGTTAGTGTATTCTACAGCCCTAGCTGACTGAGAAATCACTGTCTTCTGTAAACATATATATATATATATATATATATATATATATTCTATTGGTATTTTTGTAAACCAAGGTTAAGTAAAAATGTGTGATGGTTTGCTCTCTCTCTCTCTCTATATATATATATATATATATATATATATATATTATAGGCAGTATAATACAGAAATTAAAACTATATATTGCAAGTGATAGCTTGCAATTTTGAAGGTAATACTATATTCCTAAGAGTAACAAGTGGTCTAAGAGTATGATATGTGTAAAACACAGATATAAAATGGAATTGGATTTATCTTTCAAAAGATCCAAGACTATAGAACAATAGACTCAACAAAGTTATATTCAAAAACATTCAATGCAGATTTTAATATACTAAAAAAGTTAGAATTCTTTAAATTTGTAGATTGTGTGTGTGTGTGTGTGTGTGTGTGTGTGTGTGTGTGTGTGTGTGTGTGTGTGTGTAAATAAATATGGTGCTAATGTATCTCCTTACAAGACTTCAGCAACAAAGTTGAAGAAGTCAATGTCTCCATCAGGTAAGCAAACCATTGCTTTTATGTTTTTGTAGAGCATCATCACAATAACACTTTCTTTTGTAAGACAATATGTAAATAATATTTGTTTCATCTTTTCTGTGTATTGAATCAAATGCCTTAAAGAAATCTACAAAGAGTAGAGTTGCTTTGAGATTTTGTACCCATACTCATTTGATAATTCAATGTGTTGTCAAAATCTGTAAGGGTGTAGAACAATTTCTTCAAAAACTGTTCTGGTTTTTTCAAAGAATTTTCTCAATTTCAGTTGCAACTGAGAAGCAGGATATTATATCAGTAAGAGTTATGCCTCCATACATTCTTAATGATTACGAGGTTGTCTTTCTTAGAGAAAGAGAGGATGTACACCTTCAACCATTTTTCTACTGTGTTTTGTTTATACACAGCATGATAAAAGTAATTTATGTTGTCAAATTTTCTAATCTTCCAAACTTCAGGTGAAATTTAAAGAGGGCTTCCAGCTTCTCTGCTTTTGATTTTTTGGGTATTGTATCTAATATTTCCCGCAAATGGTTTCACATTAAAATCTGTCCAAGGTTGATGTCTTGTTGGTCATAGATAATTTTATTCTCAACTTACACTGCATACTTTAAACATCAATAGACCTAATAAAAGCAAATAGTTTCACATTAAAATAGCTAAGACAATATCCTGCAGAAACTATGACACAGACTAAGCAGGTGAACTAACACTTCTCACAAATACACTGGCCCAAACTGAATCACTTCTGCGTAGCCTAGAACAAGCAGCAGTAGGCATTGCCCTCCACATGAATACAAATAAAACAGAGTTCATGTGTTTTAAGCAAGATGGAGCTATCACCACTAGAAGTGGCAAGCCTCTTAAACTAGTTAATCAGTTCTCATACCTTGGCAGCAACGTCTCTTCAACTCAAAGTGATGTTGACATACACTTAGTGAAGGTATGGAAAGCTATTGAGAAGTTATCAATCATAAGGAAATCAGATCTATCAGATGAAATGAAACAGGTTTCCTTCTGAGCTGTGTTCATACTACTATATAGATGCACCATATAGATGCAGAAAATATTTTTAAAAAAAGGTAAATAAGTACTACACATGAATGCTACAAGCTATTTTGAACAAATCCTAGAAGCAGCATCCTACAAAACAACAGTTGTATAGCCACTTACTTCTCTTATAACAGCTCAGTACAGACAATGGAAGCAGTCTGGAGGATCTACCAGGAGTGATGGACAGTAAGGATGAATGGCAAATGAGAGTCAAGGAATTCCATGCTGTCAGTACAACTTGATTATCATTATATATATATATATATATATATATATATATATATATATATATATATATATATATATATATATATATATATAACAATTACTCAGGTTTTATCTCTTCATGTAGCACAAAATGCCACAATGATCTTGCTTGAAGATATTTTGTGCCACATAAAACTTATAATAATGTGAGTGTCCTTTTAGTTTTTATACTGTTCTGATTTCAAGCATCTGAGCACCCTAATTGTTATTGCCAATGTTTGCTTTTTGCTTTGCTTCTTCTTACACATATGTTGAAATGATAGATTGTAGTGAATCTGACAGTATGATAGAAATGTGTGCAAAGTTAGATAAATCAAACACTTAACTCCAATTCAGATAGAATATTTCATGTCTCTGTCAGAAGAAGTTCAATGGAATAAAATGGACAAAATATTGCAACTGAATTGGAGTTAAGTATTTGATTTATTCAACTTTCCACATATTTCTATCATATACATAATGAAAATATATAAAGATAAAAAAACACAAAGTCTTCAGAGGATGATTATTAGTGGAAATATTTATCAATGTTAAGTTTTTAGACCTTCATCAGGTTAAGTTATTAAATGAAACAAGAAAGATGAGAAAGTTTTAAAAGTTTGATCCTTACCAAGGGAGAAGAGGTCAAAAAGGTTTATTTAAAACATATTTCATAGGTATGTCTGTTCTATGAAAATATTCTCTTCATAGAGAAAGTATTGTATAATACATAATAACCAAGATGAGGAAAACAGTTTAAATAAATTAGCGTATAATTCATCTTAGAAATAGCAGAAACATGAAGATACATCAAAATGTTCTTGAATTACAAAAAAACATCTCCATGAACATACCCCTGTCACAGATAAATGATTGATAATAAAATGAGTATTTAGTTGAAGTGAAAATGAAAAGATTGATTTTCGTTTCTGAAAATCTTAGTGAATGGCAAGAAACTATGACAACTTGCAATGATGACGATTCTCCCCCACAACAACCCAGCTGGACTGTTCACTTGGTCCATAAATATCTCAAAGTTGGTCAATACAGAATAAGAATAAAGGCATCATCATAAATGACTGACTAAATGGTCCACATGTGTTTTATATTACAGCATTATTCCAGATTGAAAATGTGTTTCTAGATAAACTTTTAATTCACAACAGAACAACAGTGCACATGCAAACTGCAGCAAGAGAACAAAGATCTTAAAAGCTCAGAATTGAAGATAAGAAATTTTTTTTTTTGCTTTTTTT
Source organism: Sepioteuthis lessoniana (assembly GCA_963585895.1). Lineage (NCBI taxonomy): Eukaryota > Metazoa > Mollusca > Cephalopoda > Myopsida > Loliginidae > Sepioteuthis > Sepioteuthis lessoniana. Next base: position 79,531 of record CAUZXS010000627.1, read on the forward strand.
CTTCTTCAGTTTTTGCCATTTGTTTTTATTTTTCCTATTCATTTTCCAATTTTAAGTGGAAGGTTATCTCACCACAACTCAAACAACACAGCATTTGTTTATCCCAAATAGAGACAAAAACAGGGTGGGCTTCAGTTAATATATATACACTCAAATTCAAGTGTTCTCTTGAAAAGAAAGCAAAATTATAAATTTTGCAGCAATCTGTCTTTAATTATTGATTAACTGATAGACATTTTGCCTTTATATATAAGTCATTCTCATCATGTACAATGCATGAGAGCCTAATGGTTCAGCTAAACTGAACTAACAGACTGCTTATGCAAGTGATTTTGCTTATAGTAGTAACGTTTTATACTGGAAAAGTTACACATTTTCTAATGAGTTGATAACAGAAGAATGGTGCATCAGGGTGCTACAGTTTCTCCTGAATAACACTCCTCAGATTTTGAATTCAAACTTTTCCTACCTCCTAGACTAGTTGCTTTAACAAAGTTAAAGAACCCAGACTATCTTACTATTTTACTCATAGCTAAAGGAAGAAGAGTCGGAATGATGCTATGCCCAAGTGACATACAAACAGTATCATCCAGGATTTTTTTTATCAATTTCCATTATATCATGCATATCTCTTTTTAACAACCAATCAATCATTGCAAATGTCTACGTTGAAATTTTAGATGATTTTCTCATTCTATTGATAGAAAATTGGTTTTGAAATGTTTAAGTCATTTTTCAGGATGATGTTGATTCATCTTGTCACAAGGTAAAGAGGGTTAAAGCTTTTCTTCAGGAAAACAGTAAACAGGCCAGTAAATAGTCTCAATTGAATGTTTTAAAAATTGTCTATGAGAAAGTTTCAATCATCAAAGAAGATCTATTTAATTGCAATTCAAGAAAGTTGGAACTTCTTTGAAAAAGAATATTGCTTTAGATTAGTGAAATCCATGCCTGAAAGAATTATGGCTTGGTTTGGTTTGGTTGTTTGGGTTTTATGGCATATCAACTTTTGAAAGTTATTTAATGCCAAATCCATTTTTATACAAATAATTAGTTCTATTTCAAACAATTCAGTTTAGCATGAGTACAGTTTAATTATCAAAAACATTTCTATTTCAAGCTATTCAGTTTATTCAAACAGTTCTAATTCAACAATTCAGTTTAGTATAAGTATAGATTTTGTTTACACACAGTTAAATGTCAAAACAGTTCTATATTAATTCAGTTTAGCATAAATACAGTTTCAATGTCAAAAACAGTTCCATTTCAAATAATTCAGTTTAGCATAAATATGCAGTTTAGCTCTATTTAACCCAGAGATAGGGCCCAATCAGGTGATACCACTCCAGGCCAGAGTGAACCTGGGAGCATTTGCAATAAAGGGGTACTTCACATTCCCAAAAATTCCAGCATCATTGGAACCTCACTATCATATTGTTTAGTGTCATATCCAGGACACTCATTTTGGTAATGGTAGTGGTGGGGGTCTTACCCCTCTGCACAGATGCAGTCGGTGTATTCTACACTGACTGGGCAATGAAAGTATTAAGACTCCCATAAAAGCTTGAAGAGTGGCAACCAAGTATTTATTCTCATTTTTTTGTCAATGAATTTCCTAATTTTTTTCCTCTGAATTGATAGTAAAAAATTATAACATTGATTTGAATAATCTAATCTAGTTTGTTTTAAGATATATTTTATGAAGTCATAATGTCCAGCTATTGAATTTAAAATGTTTTGTGTCTTATCTATTATTTGTTGATTTACTGCAAAATAAAAAAATCCAAGTGAACATACCCTCAGAGCACTAATTCTATAATTCTTGTCAAATGCTCTTTTCCAGACTCACAGACCTATGAACACCAGGGATGAGCATTTATGTGTGAATGCAACTTGAATTTTATCTTAATGAGTAAACCATTCAATTAACTGTCGCTTAAATTTTCAAATTTAAAGCATTTTTTTTCTTGCAGATGTCATCCGATGAAGAATTTTTTTAGCATTTTAATATTTTTAATATGAACGTTAAGTATAAATGACTAGCGATTAAAGTATAGGGTTTTGGGTGGTTTAATTTGTTGTTGAGTCTGTTCTGGGATAAGGGTTTCAAGATGTGATAGCCATCGATCCATATGGGTTTCTAGAATTGATGCAGTAATTGATAAATTTTTTCAGTCTTCCCTATTATAATGAGTTTAGTATCTGTTAAAGTCATAGTCACTTAAGTAGAAATATCATTCTATTGGGAGAAGTTTATGATTATATATAAAAACACACCCATCTTTATATATATACACACACACGCATACATATATAATTATAAATAGTGACTGTCACTTCCTTAAAGATAGCCATCTTTTTAATTCACTAAAAGTATCCATGAGAGAGCATGTGACTCCTCAGGCCAAGTATTTCCTTGCATGCCCAATTGCATTTGTAACAAATGTTAGCTGTCTTTACCACTGACACTGTCCTCCTGTATGTTCATATTATTTCTCAAACCTGCAGTAAGTAAAGTAAGTTGGCAACCGTAATCGAGGGTGAACCAAAGACACCCTTTTCAATAGCTACTACACCGAGGTGTAGGGGAGGGTGCTACTCCATTCAATGGATTGCTCCACTTTACTCTTGATCCATACCTTATAATACTGAGTGTTAAGAAAGCAGCATCAAGTATTATTTTTTGAGTCTTTGGTATGACTCGACCTGGGATTGAAACCCAGTTTCCTGGACCATTAGTGAACACTCTACTCATTAGGCCAATTAGACACAGAATTGACATGAGTACCTGAAGGTTAATGCTGAAAGACTTTTGTAAAACAAGTCTTCAAGAGTTTGCTGACATAATATTTCATATGACGAGCAAGTTTGGCTTTGGACAGACAGACTCTACAATAGATGTTATAATATTCAGTCTGTAAAGTTTCAGGAAGCAAATTTTGCTTCTTAAGAGATCATTTCAGCCTGGAGTGTTTGACTTTCCATGCTTCAAATGCTTTACTGCTTTCATAGATCACTTTCTTCTAAGTTGATTGATTTACCACCATCTGCTCCCAGTCTCCTATGTTTACACTGATCACCCAGCAATTGTTTTTGAAGAAATCCATAAAATGTTTTTTAGGTTTATGTCTTGGACATATAATGTGTTGCAACTCTCCATAGAACATCTGCTTGGCTAACTTAATAGGCATACTTCATAGACACTAAGCTTGATTTTAATGGTGATACATCTCTCAGACCACACATGGTTTTTGAGCTTTCTGAAGGCATTGAATCTATTTCAGTATCAAGGGATACATCTCTTTTAAGAGTGCTGCAAAGGTATACAAAAGTATCAATCAATCCAATCTTGTAAACTGGATAAAGATGTTTGATTCAACAGAGGGCTGAGCTGAAGGTGAGTAAACATGACCATGATCTTCTTCCGACTGATGGTAAACATGATCATGATCTTCTTCCGACTGATGGTGCATGCTCTGGAGAAGAGATCAATTATAACTTGCATATCTTCTTCAGTAAGCAACAAGATATGCATCATCAGCATAGAGGAGATCCTAAACGAGGGTCTGATGGGAGTGGGGTCTTTACAAGTGGTTCTGAATCAAGTGAAGATGCTGATGTCACAGGTTTTGAAAGCATATGATAGCAAAATATATAGAAAAAAAAGTAGGGGGAGGAATACAAACTTGTTTAACCTTGTTATCAATGGTAATAGGTTCCAAAAGTAAAGCTGCTGAAGTTAACACATGTCATGATGGAGTTGCATGAGCATGTTGACAAATTGAGGTGGACATCCAAATCTATCAAGAATTGTCAATAGAGCAGTCCTATTGACAGTCAGTATTAAGAGCATTTGTCAAATCAACAAAGATCTGGTAAAAGGCAATATGATATTCTATGCATTTCTCCTGGAATTGACAAGCACAGAAAATCATGTAAATTGAAACAGAGCCCAATCTAAACCCACATGGACTTTCAAGGATAACAAAGAGGCACGTCCATTTTGTTAGCTGACTGAGTAAAAATTTTACAAAAACCTTGCCAACTCTCTCTCATAGGCCTATACTGCTGTAATTACCACGTACAGATTTGAGTCCCCTCTCTTTGTACAATGTGATTAAAATAGTATCTACTCAGCCCTGAACGATAGTAGCACTCAATTAGATGAAGGATCTATACCTCATCACCTCCATGAAGAAGAATCTCAATGAGAATATCATTGACATTGCTGATTTTTTAAATAGTTTTTGGGATAATCCAAGAAAATATCTTTTTATGGCAAATTATTGATGGATATATCATCAATAACTTTGGAATTGTGAAAAACATCCATGAAATGCTCAGTCCAGCATATCATGACACCCTCACAATCCTTAAGGAAAGAGGGTCTGTTTTTTGACTTGAGTGATAGCACAGACAATGATTAAGAACCAAAAACTTATGTACAGCACTTTTCTATCTTTATTATTGTATAGTTTCTGAATTTTCTCATCAAAGCTTGACTACCACTGATTTTTCATTTGCTGTATCTTGTACTAGAATGAAGATTCCACCCACCCGAGAGACGACATTAAAAACTTTTCATTCTTATCTGATGCCCTGAGGTATTTTTGGAGCAATAGGTTTTTGTCCCCAAGTAGTTTAGTGAAACTAGTTCCAAAGTTACTTTTTTCTGATCCAAAGAACCTCATAACCCACATTGTAGACTTTGGTTTTGAATTGTCATTATGTTCCATCAAATTCTACTTTCCCAACGACTTTTTGAAAGTAGAGTCCTTCAATTTTGACACATTAATACATCTAGAAATTTTTATTCTCCCAGTTCTCATTTTATAAATGATGCAAAATTTCAATTTGCTATGAACAAGCATATGGTCCATCCCACACTCTACATTTCTTGATGGTAATATAATCAAAGATATGACCATGTTTGAACGTCAGGTGTATCCAATTAACTTCTGTTGAAAAACTATGTTGCAAATTCAGTGCAATGCTGAAGGTGAAGACCATTACTATTCCTCTTAGACAATGCTTCTCTAGCACTCTCCATGTCTTGGGATCATGTCAAACATAGGCATTGAAATTACCATGGGGAAAGATTTTGTCAACATTTGAAATAGAGGTTATAGCCAAAATCAGATCATGATAGAAAATCACAATAGATTCCTTGCTGATGTCAAGTGTGGGAGCATAGACAAAAAAATGTCATGAAGCAGATCCATATCAAAAGAATTCAAAGGCACATTATTCTATCACAAAAGTTATAGTGTTGTTCTAATTAGTTAGTTAATTTTGCCTGGATGGCAAAACCAAAATTTCCTCATCTTACACCCTTTGGTTTACCATTCCAGAACTAAATTCAATCAGCTGATCTTCCTTATTCAGGTGGGTTTCTGAGAGTGCAGCAATGTCAAACTAAACTAACTCCTTTGCTATTATATCTGTTAGTCAAAAAGCATTAAAACAACAGAAATATGTGGTAAAGTAGAGAAAATTTACCTTTTATTCACAGGAAACAGGTCATTTTCAAAACAGCAAGTCATTTGTTGTTAAATTACAAACTGAATGTTAAACTGGTCTACGAGTGGATATTTAGCTAATTTTTACAACTGAAAATCCACATGCACATACATATATATACACACATACACTTTATATATTTATATATATATATATTGTTTGGTTGTGTTTAATGTCATATCAACCATTCTATCAAATATTAATCATTTGTTTGCACACAGAATTGGTTTTAAGTATTGCTATTTCAACACAATTGACCCTCACCTACTGCCTTTTAACACCTTAAAAATAAAGTAGGAGTGGGTACTTCTAACACCTTTAAAATAAAGTAGGGGTAGGTACTAGGTTGCCACAAGAGCAATTTGAAGAATACAGTTAGGACAATCATATATGTGCAAAGGCTTGACATGACCAGCCAACTGATCAGACTGGGCCAGTTGTATAGCGGAATAATAACACATTTCTTTATAAAAAATATATCTCTCTCTTCTTTATTTCTTGAAAGGTCAAAATTGGCTGTAAGTGTAAGAAAGAGAGACAGAGACAAAGGACATGGACACAAGCTGACAGAAGACTGCTATAACTGACTATATTTTCTTTAACCATGTGAATTTTATAGGTAGTTCTCAATAGAGTTCTGCCAGGGTCAATATGCAATAGGCCTCTCTGACTACCCATCTAACCCAATAAGGACCAAAGTAGAGTGTTAATGGTCACATGACCACTTCAGTTGCCAGGGTCAAGGACTTTTCAGTCACCAGGATCCCACTCTCAGTCATTACAGGTCACCACCCCCAGCAAACAGGTAGCCTCAGAGGTGCAGTTGGCAAATTCTACAGCCCCAGTTGACATAGTGCATATATATATATATATATATATATATACACATAAACACACACACACACATACTAATACATACACTTGTTTGGGATCTATCTACCTATCTTATCTTTATATATCTGTTTAAGTATATGTCTCTGCTTCTTTATATATATATATATATATTATTTACATAAATTTTATGACAACTGACTTATGATTACAATAATCAAAGAGCCAAAATGAAGTATGCTTAACATAGATCTCCAAAGTCAGATCAAAGGTGATTTTAAAATAGAATTATTCATATTCATAAACTGCCATAACTGATGATTCTAACAGATTATATTTAGTTGCCATTTGATTAGTCAAGAGAAACCATTTTTTTTAAAGTAATTTTCTGGTGGTAAGAAAAACTATCCATTACTTGGCTTGTCTAGGTTTAAAGAAAACAAATCTGAACATTTCACAAGTTTATAATTACTGATTATAGTAAATGTTTTAACATCACCAGTGGAACAATTATTTTCAAGTTTTGACAGCCTCTAGGCTTGTTAGAGCACCTGGTCTCGAAGGAAAAACTCTGAATTCAAAACCTGAGGAGTGTTACGTGCAAGGACTTATGGCATATTAATGCACCATTATTCTGTTATCAGTTCATCCAAAAACTGCACCCTATCCTAAATGACCATACACTACTATAAACATCATTTATGTTAATAGTCCAATAGTTCACTGTTGGATCCTCATATGCTGAGATCAGCAGAAGAGTCCACAAGCATCATTATATATATATATATATATATATATATATATATATATATATATATATACATGCTATTTAGGAAGTTGATAAAATTGTCACGAGAAAAAAATCCTAATGATGTCAAAAAATAAATGAATAAAAGGCATATATAATGATAGGTTAGAAAGGATTTAGTAAGAATAGAAACATAATAAGCAGCACTTTACAATTGTGTTTAAAATCTAAAGTACAATAATCATAGTACAATAGCAGTTATGGTTTTGAAACATGGAAATTAACTACCATATTTGACAGTGTATAAGATGCACCCCAATTTCAGCAGGGCAAATCAAGTAAAAATTTTAGTGAACAAAGAAAAATTATTAAATATGAAATTAATATAATGAATATCATTAATGATAACACTTTGAATCTGTATAATAGCCTTTTAAATAATGACAATACGTATATGAAAGTTACTCTAAAGTCAAAGCTAATAGGAGTTGTCACATAGCTAATTTCAGTCAACTATCATGAATTTTAAACCTATATATAGCATATAAGATGCAGGGGAATTTTAAAAGATATCTTTAATTAAAAAATGTGCGCCTTGTATGCCATCAAATACAGTAAATCACTTGAAAATATGCCCAGAGTATAAGTATGTAAATGATCAAAAATGGAAATGGGTAGGATGCATAGCAAGAAGAGAAGATAGTAATTAGTGCAAAAACTTAATAGAACAGTAATCAAGAAATAACAAGCATAGTAAGAAAATAAGTGAGAAAAGATAAGAGACAGTCAGTTAACTGGTAAGACATGGCAAAGAAAAGCATAATCAAAGTCACCTCAGACTGAAGTAAAAAAGATAGTTGTCCAACAGTAGACACAAAATAGATGAGGAGGAGGGGAAAGATTACCTAAAATAATTAAGGTCTCACCTTACGATCATTTCATAATTATAAGTTTCATATGTCTTCTATTGAATAGAAATCACAATCATCAAATAAAACTTTATTTGGAAGAAATAGACAATAGAATGATTTAAGAATAACAAAAATTCCTAGCTTAATCCTATTTACCAACCCCTCCGCTCGGGCAGGATATGACACAAGGTCAATTTTTAAGCCGAGTTTAACAGGTTTGAATTCAGAGTTTTCCTTCTCCTAGACTAGTTGCCTTACCAAGGCTGAAGAACCCAGTCTGTCCTACTATTTACCCATAGCTGGAGGGAGAATAATTGGATTCATACCTTTCTGAAGAGGTATTAGTGCTATGTGAAAATGCAATCATTCTCATCCAGGATTTGAACTCGTGTCGCCATGTCCATTTCCTATGACGATAACCATTACACCACAGGCACCTCCTTTTTCCTAGCTTAATACAGTAAAATAAATTACTGTAAGGAGGAAGGAAAGAAAATCTATTTTTCCTGAATATTTCTATTGGTAATAAAGTCAATGTAGAATACTAAACTAGTTGGTCCTTAAAAAAGAGCCAAACAAACTGTGCTAATATTAAATTGCTTCACTATATAAAAATAACAATATAGATAGAATCTTAGAATTTTCATTTAATTAAGATATCAAATAGAAATAGCACTAAATGAAACTGTGTAATACAGGTTTCAATTCAGGAAATAAGTTTATTGAAAGAAAAAAAACTTTCAAAATGTGAATAAAGAAATATTTTAACTAATTTCATCAACTCTGTGTGTGTGTGTGTGTGTGTGTGTGTGTGTGTGTGTGTGTGTGTGTGTGTGTGTGTATTTATAGATATACTAGATTGAGTCAAAAGTTTTGCTGTACTTTGGTAATGTGAAGCACAATTTGGCAGCTCAAGACACTTTTGCAAAATTTTGAAAGTGATAGACTACACAATTGTGAGATGCCAAGCTCACCTGATACTCTCTGAGAGCAACTCATTGGATTTACCTCTATGGCTTGGAGCTGGTCTCAGAATCCACAGTTTTAAGCCTACCTGACATTGCCTGATTGTCAAATTTCTAGCAACCCAAGTGAAATTTCTTGCTTTATCTGGTTATTGTACTGTGATCAATTGTTCCTTTACCTTTCATACAAATTATGTTTTTGGTTGTTTCTGTGATGTTATGGCCAAGTTTGAATTTGTAAACCATAAGTTCCAAAATAAGACTGTTTCACATTCATCTGTATGGCATTCAAATTACACATGAAATGAAGCTATGCACAACATGCCAGCACACCAACTACCACAATACTATCAGCCACAGCAGGTACTTTCTATGGCTTGAACTGCTTCAGTCACATGATATACATGCTACAAACTAGTGTGTACCAAAATATTAGACAATCTGTAAACATTTTGGTCCATGACGATACTGATACTTTCTATTTAGAAAAAAATTAAAAATACTAATTACCCTTTTATTATAGTCATCTCATTTTCCTTATGCTACTTGCATAATTATAAAATGACAGTGTAGATCCCCAGAAATTATCATTCAGTCACAAATTAAACAGGAAATTGCTTAATTATTTAAGTTGAAACACTTTAAGTGTACTTCTCTAATATAAATTTCTCTAATAAAATATGATGTTCCAAAATGTTTTAATTGTTCTAATGAAAAAGCAGGAATCAGTATATTATTAATTTTCATTTTAGTAATATGACTTTCTATAAAATTAAAACATCCTAAGATCCTAGTATTTACTTTCACCCAAGGTACCTATGAATATTCATTGCAGAATTTGATACAGATAAAAAAAATAGCCAGATTAGAAATCAATGAATGCCATATTTTATAAGGGATCACAAAGGCAGCTTCTATTGAATGTCTTATTAATAGAGTAAGGTTAATGATACTTGTCACTATAAATTCACTTTGACTGGAAATATATGGAAAATATATTTTCAGTTTCATTGTAAAATTAGCATTTATGAAAACCATTAAGAAAACAAGACTAGTAAAAAAAGAAAAATGGAAAAAAGATGAATATTTACTTTTTTGTTCCAGAAAAAATAAATGCACAAGATTTCAAATAATAAAAACAAGCATCAAATAAAAAACTGAAAAACAGACAGTGCTACTCTCCTTCATTGGCTATGTATATTTTTCAAAGCTGAATAAAAAAAAAATCAAAGCCAAACCCTGCAATATACTACTTTAATCAACCTGATTAGTGTAATTTGAAACACTTGAAGCAGTTCCAGAGAAAGAGAGAGAAAGTGTGTGCCTGTTTTTTTTTTTATTGTTCATTTACCTGCATTTATAGTTTAGTTAGGCTGATGTCACCTGATTACATGTAGAAGATTTAAGTGAAAATGATCTTTTGCTCAAAGAAAAATATACATTTGAAGAAGACAACTTATAATACGATAAAAGAAATCACTATAAAAAAACTGGCTCATCTATGCTTAACTTATTATTTACAAAGTTTTGCTTAATCTGGCATACAGGCTTCAGATTGCTTATAGTAATTATTGTTCTTATGTGGTCACCTATACAGAACAGGCTCACCAATGATCAACTTTGGTGATTTCATGAGAACCTGTGTTTGTAAAAAGGTTTCTATCCAAAAAAAAATAGTTTAGTTAAAATGGAATAAGGAAATTTTAATGTATTCTTTCCATCCCAAACCAGTGATCCTGGTACTTGACTATGTGATCAACAGCAAAAAGTCAATCACAAACTCTTGTTTTGAGAGGTGAAAGATGGTCAGACTTAAGATGTAGGGATTTTTGAAAAAGGTCAATTAGTTACCAGAACAGTTACAAGTCAAGACCTAAAATTCAGAGTTAAGCAAAACTGCCTCCCTCATTGTCAGAGTCAGACGATTACTTAGTTTTTCCCATAAACACAGCAAAACCACTCCACATATTTTAATACCTTTCCTATTGGTTTGAGGAAGATAATATCAGAAATAAATATGAGAGGCATTTTTTATAACCACATTTCAATTTTTTTCCTGATATGTAGAACTTCTTCATCTCCTCAACTTTCTATGATAACTTTTTCTTCAAGCACTATTGAGATGCCTACTGTATAACCAAATAAATGGAAAATATGATTATTATATTCGTATTAATCCAAACAGTTTGAGCCTTATAGGCAGCTAAAAGTTCATGAGTCTATGAGTCTGAATGGCTGTTATACTAGAACGCTACAAGTGGTCCTTGATGTAAAATGACAGCAATATATCACAAATGATTGCTTGTATAGAAACCTCACAAAAGTGAAGCATTTAGAAAAGGTTGTTTAGCAGCAAATTGTGCCAAAATCCAAAGAAGGATCCATGTGATTCACAACATAGAGTGGGTATGGTGGAAATCATGTCATATTGACCAACAGCCTTAAATAGAATACTAGTCTGCCATCTGTCCACAACTGAAAGTGGCAAACACAGACAAAATATGTGAAATAAGGGCTTTGTTGTTTTGACCCAGAGAAGGAGCATGGCCAAACTAAAAAAAAAAAAAAATGCAAGTAAAACTCAGAATTCATTTACTGCATAAAGCAGGGTTTGCATGTACAGTAGTCAGCTAGCATCCAATATGAAAACATTATTTGTTTTTGTTTTTTTTTTTTGAGAAAGGCTTAAAATCTCACAAGCTGAATCAGAGTAGAAAAGATAAGACAACCTTCATTTTATTTTTGTGAGCAGTTAAAATCTTGTCAGTTGATACTAATAAAAAAAAAGAGTAGAAAAGATAGAATCTAACCTTCATCTTTGACAATTGTTTGACAGGCTTGCCATAACTCCAAAGGTCCAACTGCAATAAACTTTCCTCGCTTCTTTTTCTTGTGCATAACTGAAAAAGACACAATTGATAGGATTTCAGAATTAACAAAACAATCAAACAGAATCACAACAAATAATAAAAGATAAACTTCAATTTTTAACTTGATCTTCCAAATTGAAATTTTAATCGAATATTTTTGAAAATAACCCGAAAATCTAAATTTGATATTTTCCCAAAACATTTACAATGAATAAAAGACAAATGAATTAAGTAAATTTCACAGAACTATTGTTTGATTAAAATCTAAAAACAAAACAGTATAAAATCAATGTGAAAAATTTTCTTTCTAGAAAGATTTTCTTTCTAGAATTTTCAGAATTCTGGCTAATATCTACATCTTTCTTGTTTATTATATTAACTCTTTTTCATAAGTACATGTAAAAAATCAAAAAGTGTTAATATATGAATTTTGTTGATATATAAAAATCAATATTTTCTTTTGATTTTACTAATTTCTAACACACACCTCAAATAAAAACAGGGGGTGTCCTCGTGGTGTAATGGTTAAAGCGATGGACTGCGGAATCGTAGTACGCGAGTTCGTACTCCAGTTGCGCTATTATGTTCACTTTCGGGCAAATACCCTTGGGAAAGGTATGAGCCCCCTTATCCTCCCAGCTATGGGTTAAATAGTACTTCTACTGTTCTCTCTAGGAGAATGGCTTTGGTATTAAATAACCTAAAAAGAGTTGATATGCCATTAAACAAAGAAACCAAACCAAACCAATCAAATAAAAACAGTTCAGTTGCGCTATTATCAAATATTCATACTAACAATATTGTTTAGTCAATTTAAAACCAAGAGCCTAATATCCTAATAAGACAATAGACTAACAGGATATTGTCACAAATGTTGGCTCATGGGAACCTTTAACTAACATGTTCTTGTTAATGGTAGATATAGAAAACTGTACCATTATTTGTATCCATTTCATCAGCAATGGTTTCAATATGTATTTTTTAAATAATAAAATTAATTAAAAAAATCTTAGCTAATCTAAAAGTATCAAACCAAATAAAATCACTGTAACATGATTGTTTCAACAATGTAGATATATGAAGAACATGTCACAATGTAAGAATTATGTACTAAGCAAGACATTTGAGTTGAATCCTTTCAACTTAGACATATTCAATAGATAAAAACTGATGTGGTAATGTTTTTAATACACACATATCCATCATTGAAGGCATATTAAAAGTAAAAAATTTCTAATTCATTATAGAGAATAACTTAATTTTGAAAAATGTAATGTATAATTCAGTAAATGCTTATCATTTTCACTTTTCAAGATCAATACACAATCTATTTCCCATGCAGTAGATGCTGCTCCAAACCACATTTTATAAAAGACCACAAAGGCAGCAAACATTTTGTTTTTACTTTATTTTAGAAAAATTGCCCCACTGTTAACTTTGAGTAATTACAAAAGACATGTGCCTGCCACATATGCATATAGACACAAAGATGTTTGCATTTCACTTCACACTAATGCTCTTAGGAAAGGCATGAATCCATTTCTTCTTTACCTAGCCATAGGTAAATAGCAGGCCAGACTGATCTTTTAACCTTGGTTAGACAGCCAGTCTAGAAGAAAAACTTGAAATTTGCACCAGCTGTACTCCACTTAAAAAACGACCTTGTGTCACATTAGCTCATGACAGAGAAGTTAGGTAAATACATACATATATATTTGACTGTATGAGAGAAATAAAGTGAAAGAGCAAAAGAGACAATAATTGTCATATTGATAAAAATATAACTGCCTACATTTGACAAACCAAATAAAGGTTATAACAAACAAATAAATTGATTTTAAAGCACACCTGCATACACATCCATATGTGTGGAATATGTAATAGCAAACTGAGTGTATATATATATATATATATATATATATATATATATATATATAGAGAGAGAGAGAGAGAGAGAGAGAGAGAGAGAGAGAGAGAAAGAATAGAAAAATACATCATTAAACTGGTAAATTGTATAGACACATGAGCACAAATATATTTCAAGTGATAGCAAATATATCATAAAACAATAAAATTATATAATAGATTATCAAGCAATAGATTTATCATCTGCAAGAAAGATGATTACATATATATTTATACACACACTAACTAGGGTCATTTAATAAATAAAAGGAATTTTTGCCTCAAGAGTTGGTAATATGAAGTACTATGTACATTTGCACCTTTTTCAAAGAAATTAATCATGATGAGTCCTTTCATGTCAAAGAAAACTGTCAGCATGACCTTGTTTACAGACTACTGCACCTGGAACGTTTTCTTTAGGACCAGTGTGTTTCTACTCTATGAACTGTCTTTTAAACTCTGATTCATAGTGGCAAACCCATGTTTAGGTAAGTCATAAAGAAATTTTGGACTAAAACTTGCTGTAAATTTCACATGAAAATTTGATAACAGACCTCTGTTCAAACCTGGAGCACTCAGTTTGATTTGCTGCCATTTTGAATAACTTCAAAACAAATATTTTTGCAAGATTAATACAAGTTTTGTTATAAGTCAATTCCAAACAATGCAGAGTTTACATTTATAGGTAAAAATTCGGAATAAAAAAATCAATTTGGCTTTTTCAAAAAAATTCCCCTTATTTATTGAATAACCCTTATACATTTATACATATGAGAGATACGGAATAATCTCAAATTCAAACAAGATTTAGTTCACTTAAAAATTGACCTTTTGTCACATCCGGATTGTGGTAGATGGGTTGGGTAAATATATAAACACACATACACAATATATAAATGTGTGTGTGTGTGTGTGTTTAAGCAAAGATTTTGTCATCATTACAAGCATATTTTCATTTTTGAATTTGGAATTAAATGTATACCAAATGCCTACAAAGATTTTCAACAGACTTCAATTGATTGAGTGATTGATTTTAATGGCACGTCAACCTGTCTAGGATTATCTTATGCCTAGAGGTGAAGGAATCACATACATTGTACATTTATATTTACATTTTTTATGTAGTTTTTTCTAAAGAGATTTTTTACACACAGCTATATGGTATCAAGTATGCCTTTCTAATATAAATAATTTTTAAACAGATCTATTTGACTCATAGATAAGAATCTAACAAGTACTTCCACTCTAGCTCAGAATGGACCTTAGAGTAATGGCAATGAAGGGGTATTCCACATTCCCCAGATATCCAGAACTAGAATTTCACCACCATATAGAGTTTGATGTCATACTCAGGATACCTCATGGGTGGAGGTCTTACTCCTCTGCAAGGTAAACAGTCAGAATATTCTAAGCCCCACCAACATTGCTAATTGACTTCAAG
Source organism: Sepioteuthis lessoniana (assembly GCA_963585895.1). Taxonomy (NCBI): domain Eukaryota; kingdom Metazoa; phylum Mollusca; class Cephalopoda; order Myopsida; family Loliginidae; genus Sepioteuthis; species Sepioteuthis lessoniana. The sequence continues at coordinate 94,722 of CAUZXS010000627.1, forward strand.
TATGGCTACATACTACATGTGAAAGGAAGGCTTTTTGCATGTACTGGAAATAAGAAATCTTTTCCATTTAAGGCCTCTTAACATATATTTGATATTCAACAGTCAGTATCAAACTCACCATGAATTTAAATTTGCTTTTATCATATGCTCAAAAATTATTAGTGAGAAAAATGATAGCCAAGCAGATGATTTTTTTCTAATAATAAAGAATTCAAAAAAAGATTTTTTTCTACTTTACCTTTGCCAGGGTCATCTCGTTGAGCATCAATATCGGCTTTGTCTTTTGGGTAAGATGTGAAGCAGACAATTTGAAGCTTTGGGAATTTCTCCTGCAGATAATGTTTCCACGCGACGACCAGAGCTGGAGGTGCAAGATCGATCTTGTTTAAAATCAGAATCAGTGGTTTGCCTAAATCTTTTGTGACATGATCGTATAGCGCAGGAGAAAAATGGACAGCCTGTAGGAGAAAAAAAAAAAAAAGAAGATTATATGATACAGAAGAAACAGCATTCGGTGAATTTATAGCAGTTAGTGCTTTTCTTGGGACATGATAAACATGAAAGGCTTTAAAGCACAAGTTATAAAAGCTTTTTGAACTTGTGGGAAAAGAGATTTGTCTTGCATCCAATTTTGAGGTCTGAATTCTGGAGAGTTTAAAGTCACCTCTTTGTCAACTCTAACCCAGCGTAGTAGTAACTTTTAGGATCACATCTATAGGTCAAATAGATGTGTTTGAAATTTGTCAGTATTAGGAATAGTTAATGATATGCAAACAATTGTTTTATGATTATTATTATTAATAAATGGAAATACCTACTTGAAGCTATAATTGTGTATAACTTATTTGTATTAAGAATAGATACTTGAAGCTATAATATCAATTAAAAAAATCATCATAACTTACTTAAAACTACATAATTGCTTGAAAAAAGACTGATTTTGACATTAAATAACCCAACAAGCATTGATATGCCATAAAACCAACAAACAAACCAGCTATCTGTAATATTGTGCAAGTGTAAAGGCTCGTGTTAATGCACAAGGGGAATATTCAGTGTATTGATATGAGGTCTGAATATTATTGTTTTGGTTCTTTATTTAATGTCATTTCACCATTTATAGGTTATTTAATGCCAAAGCTATTCTTATAGAAGAACAGTAGCGGTACTATTTAATCCACCGCTCGGTGGATAAGCAGGGTCATATATTTCCAAAGAGCATTAGTCCAAAAGTGAATGTAATAGGGCAACTGAAGTTTGAACTCACTTACTACAATTCTGCAGTCCATCGCTTTAACCATTACACCACAAGGACACACCCCAAATACTATTGATAAACCCCTTATTTTGGAACCTGTGCACATACTGATCTATACATATGGTCATTTAATGTACTGTACTAATATAACCTGTATGTGTAATCTTGAGTAAATTGAAATATATATTCAAAATGCAACAATTTTATTTTCTGCAAGTGTATTAATTGGACAATTCCCTTTATCTTTGGTTGCTAACACAATGTTTCAGCCGATGTATTCTTTAAGCTTCCATTATTGTCTGAGTTTTGAGATTATTAGTAAGAAAAACTTAAGAGACTCATAATATAAGGCAAAACATAACTATATATATATATATATTTAGTGGTTGATTTTAATATATACGAGGTGTACACGATAAGTTTCCAGACTTTTTTCATATGGGCATTTAAAATTGTTGTAGAATCTTGAAAATTCAGTACGTTATTGCTATACATCTTATGAGATGACTGACCAATTTTTATGATTTCAGCTTCAAATGAACAGCTACAGCAGCAATTGGAATACACCCTACTAAAGCCTGATTGTCACAGATGGTGAATTTCAAAAATGCAATCTGACACTTTAGAAGAACGACATGCAATAAAAATCTGTTTTAAACTTGGAGAAAATGCCAGAGAAACATATGGAATGCTTCAGACTGCTTTTCAACCATCTTGCATAAATCGAGCATCAATTTTTAAATGGCATAAGAGATTCGAAGGAAGGCAGGGAGTCTGTGAAGGATGATGAGAGGTGTGGGAGGAGTAAGGAAGTCAATACACCACAGGTGATTGGCCAAAGGGTTAGGGTTACTATGTTGAGGTTTTAAGGGAGTTCAGGAAGAGATACCGTCGGAAGAGGCCAGCACTCTTCAAATCAGGTCAGTGGCATTTCCACCAGAACAATGCACCAGTCCACAACTCCATCCTTGTCACAGACTATTTGATCAAGATAGGCATCAAGACAGTTCCTCACCCTCCCTATAGTCCAGACCTTGCTCCCTGTGACTTTTGCTTATTCCCTAAGCTCACAGGCTGTCGTTATGAGACAATTGAGGAGATGAAAGAGGCTGTGACAAAGGTCATTGACACACTCACACAAGTTGTTGGAATGGTTTCATGTGTGTACTATCAATAAAAGTGCCAATATGAAAAAAATCTGGAAACTTATCGTATGCACCTCATATTTAAACATAAATTAGCTACTATTTTTCAAAACAACCTAATACAAATTATATATATACATTGATAGTTGTAATAGATATTTAATGAGTGTGTATAGATGTATATGCGGATAATATTCAGCTATCACTGATAAACACGATAATTTCCACAAGAGTGAGTCTGAGGATGACCGACAAGCTTTATCCAAAAACAGAAATTTTCACCACAGGAAATGCACAGATGCTTGCACTAATGTGCTAGCTGTTCTGACTTTTCTTGCTGCATGCTTGTATTCAGTAGCAGTTTTGCAACATGCTCAGCAAGCTTCATTCCTTTGTTCATCAGGCTATACCATCCTCATCATCAAGTCATACAATCAGCACAGATTTGCTGGACTCTCTCTCTATCCGTCCCTATTAATTGATCCTAGCAGGTCCTCCAATCTACATCCAGAATCCACACAGAGCTGATATAACTAAGTTCTTGCTGGTCAGCCAACACTGGCATATCTGTTTGGGGGTTCATAGAACATTGCTAATAAGGTCATCTTACTTCTCCATCTGTGCCCCACATACCTTGTTGGTCTTACTTGGACGGTTTTTGTGATGTGATGTAAACAGTCATACAGCTACTATTTTATAGGATGTTACTTTCAGGATTTGTTCAAAACACCATGTAGCATTCTTGAGTAATTCCCATCTAGTTTTTCCACAATGCATTTTATCAGTGTCTATGTGAGGCATCCATAGTAGTAGTGACATAGCCACAGCTGCCAAAAAAAAATCCTATTTTATTCTATCAGATAGATCTGATTTCCATATGATAGATAACCTGTTGATAGAAGTCAACGCCTTCACTAGGTATATGTTGACATCACTTTCAGTAAATGAGATATTGCTACCATGGTGTGTAAACTTGTCTACAAATTTAAGAGCTTGCCATTTAAAACACATGAACTCTTATTTGCATTCACATAGAGGCCAATGCCTACTGCTTCTTGCTCTAGGCTATGCAGCAGGGATTCAGTCTGGGCAGGTATATTTGTAAGAAGTAGTAGATCATCTGCATGGTCTGCATATGTTAGAGTTTCTGCAAGGTATCATCTGCTTTTTGCTTTTTTTAGTATAAAGCCATTTTCTTTTATTAGATTTACCAACATAGTACATAGTCTAGGCTGATTATAAACAAATATGGCACTAATGTATATCCTTGCAAAACTCCAGGGACAATTTGGTGTCTCAATCAAGTGAGCAAACCATTACTTTTATGTTTTTGTAGAGCATCATCATAGCTTTAACAATTTCTTAGGGGAGACCATATGCAAGTAGTATTTGCTCCATTTTCCCTCTGTGTATGGGATTAAATACTTTTGAGAAAACTATGAACAATAGTGTTGCCTCAAGATTTTTTGCACATACTCCTTCAATGATTTGATGGATAGTCTGAATCTTGAGAAGTTGTGGATCGATTTCTCCAAAAACATTCTGATTTTTTCAAAGAATTCTCTCAATTTCAGGTTGCATACAATTAGCAGTTGTAGCAATAAGAGTTATACCTCTATAATTAGATTCTTAGAAAAGGGAAGGATACAGCTTTTTGTCCATTTCTGTATGGTGTTTTGTTTATAGATAGCATTGCTTAATCAAAGAAGTAGGTCTTTAAATTTTCTTGTCACAATACTTCAGAAGGTATTTCATCAGGGCCTGCAGCTTTTCTGCTTTTAATTTTTTTCAGTACAACATCAAGTTCTTCCTCAGTTTAAGTTTGATATCTAGTTGGCCATTAATAACTTTTTTAGGTTTATCAGTGGCTTCAGAAGAGTTTTCAATGTTCTTTTCCACTTCTAAAGACTTTCTTCTTGGCTGGCAGCTATTAGTTTTGCTTTTGAGGGGCTCATCTTTCTGCTCCTTTTATTTACTGCCTGCTATGCCAATTGTTATTGTCTATCTTCTTCTGAGTTTCTGATTTTATTGATTTGGTCAATAATAAATTCTAGTTGTTCTTTTTGCTATGTGTTAATTCTCTGAGGGTCTTAAGTTTCTGGGCATTGATATTTGTTGGATTTCTTTTTCTAAGTAAGAATGCTATTTTCAAGTTATCTTGATTTTCTTGAATTGCTATTGCCTCCCATAGAATTCTACATTTAACTCTTAGTTTTGTTAGAATGTACATGGTTGCTGCTTTCATATGGATCATAACAAAACTTTCATATTTGTCATTCAGATGTCAAACTTTGTTTCTTACAGTTACAGTATAATGATTTCTAATATCTTTGTTTGTGAGTAAGGAACAGTATATTCTGAAGTTTTAACGGTTTGTCTTATTTCTGCAAAGTCTCAGGCAAATCTTTGCCGAGATGATTCTGTGATCAGAAGATATTCCTTCAAAAGAGGAGTATATTTCACAGTGCTATTTATCCACTTCAAATACCAAAAGAGCTGATTTGGTGCCAGATATTACTCAAATGCAGTGAGCCCCTTTATCCTTTTATTATTCAGAAAATTACTAATTATAATATAATATAGTTTGTTATTGCTTATAATATTATGAAAAACATATTCCCTATATGGAAGATAACTTAATCAAAAATCTTTACGTATTCTTGACTTGGTCCTAGATAGAAAGGCTGAGGGGGTAACATTTTGATATTAGGTAAGGTGCTCAGGTACTACACTCTGATCCTATCAGCAGTTATGGACATATGAACAAATGCTATCAATGATGATATTCATTTCAATTTCATGCAGAGATGATTGATGAGTCCTATACCACCACAGAATTTCCTACAGCAAGAAATCATTTCTGGCCAGATATTTGTGTTAATGTATTGGCTGCTCTGACTTTTCTTGCAGCACACTTATTTTCAGCGCAATTTTGCAATGTTGCTCATCAAGCTACACCCCTTTGTTCACCAGGTTATGCCAAAAGTTTCCATGTGCCACAAAATATCCCAAGACTTTTGAAAATGGTCATTAAGATAAGTAGAATTGTAGTCATCTGACACTTGTGAACTGCTAGTTCACTTTAGAGGAACAACAAATCCAATCAACTGATGAGTTTCCAAAAGTTTTGTTGACATAATACTATTAAACACACAAGTTATATGCTTTCAGCATAAAATTAGTTGTTTTGATTCAAAACATGTGTTTTCTTTTCTTTTTTTTTAGTTCTTCATAACTTTGGTACATAAAATATTCCTTATCTGTCTGCAGTGTTTATTCCAAAGTTATCATTGTGGCAAATTGCTAGAAAATTAACTTTTTAAGTTGGCTAAAACAGCAGGGCAACCAAAATGATTCCTCAGCAAAATTAGGTGATACAAAAACTCCCCATAAAACATCATTTTGTCATAGCAGCATTCATTGCACATTAAATAACAGAAGAATTTGACATGAAAGTGTTTTGGTAGACAATCATCAGAGATTGTCTACCAAAACATTTTCATGTCAAATTCTTAAAAATTGACAATATGTTTCATCCTGCTCATGGTGAAGTGGTTGGCTGAATACAAACAATAGACTGCCCTAGAGAATCCCATTCCTGGTTTTACTATTCCATATTGATTGACAGAACTGTTCACCTCTGTTTAGTATCATGGTAGAAAATTTTAATATGAACCAGCAGATTTATAATAATTCTTTTAAAAAATCAGTTGGCATAGCTATCTCTCATCATAGCCTGCACAGTTTTGTCTGCCAAATGACTCAACCTGATATTGTATGGATTCTTGTAAGACAAGATTAGTCAGTTGCAGATTTTGGTCAAAACCATACAAGCCACAAGTCAGCTCCAAAAGGGAAAAAAGAAGAAAAATTCCCTGAATACCTACATATCGCCATCTTTATCAATGATATCTTTTTCTGGTTCATCTTAGCTGATAAAGTTGGGGTACATGTGATACCTCACAACATGGACATTTGCACTGATCTCTCACTATCACGACAGGGACAGCAGACAAAGTTTCTTATTCCATCTTGTCCACTGATCAGCTCCTAGCTTTCATGTCTATGTTCCCCACCCCCATAACCAGCAACAACAAATGGAGGGATGGGTGATCTGGCACCAAAACCAGCACTGGACATTAAAAAACTAACTCATTCTCACTGAGAAATTTCCTCTTTCTATTTTATCATCTATTAAAATCTGCAGACCTTCCTAACTTTTTTAGTTATTCTTTGATATTACTATACACACATGCATATACAAACATACATATATATGTGCTATCAATGTCCACATCCATACACACCTATATAGATACTCCAGCACATATATATATATATATATATGCCTATACACATACATACTTATTCAGACATGCTTGCATTTGCACACATATGCATTATTACACCTAAATATATGCACCCAGGGACAGAGGAGATAATAGTGTCACACTACAAAGGTTAAAGAGCCCTGTCTGTCCTATTTTAAAAAGAAGAAGAAGAAGAAGAAGAAGAAGAAATTCATGCTTTTTCCCAACAGCATTAGCACACAGCAAAATACTAACAACTTCATCAAGAATTTCAACTAGGCTCACCAAGATATTTTCTATATCAAATGACCAAAATGCTTGTAAGAAACTACCGGCTAAAATAGTACAGCTAACAATGGTGCACCATTAACCCTCATGACCAGCAGAAACAACTACTGACTCTTTGTAACTCTCCAGATGAGTAATTAAAGGACTAGTGTGCATTTTTAAAAGCAATGTAACACTTTCAATTACAACTTTATCACTTAGTTTGCACCACAAAAAAAAAACAAAGGAAAAACATTGATACACAAAACATCATGCAAAAAATACATAAGATTATTTAATCCCTGAAGCAACCAACAATCATTGTGTGGAAAGGATCTTTTTTTTTCCCAATTACTACTTGTTTAATCTTTGTTATAAATAATTTTTTACTCATATCCTCATTCATCTTCCTCATTCCCATTGCTTTTTTAAAAGTGCATGAATGATTTTATTTAAGAATTGTATTTTCTTTGAAAAATCAGTGCCATACACTATCTGTGTCTTAAATGTAAGGGCAATATTACCGTAAATCCAAATTAATATTGAACCTGGTCAAAGGAGCTAACACTTTTGGTACATGAAACTCTTTTTTAAAACCTGGGTAGAATTATTTACAGACCCCCATACTAGTGTAGAATATTCAGCCTAAGTAAAGACAGAAAGCCCCCCACCCAAGAAAGATAAGGTAGAAACGAATACCTAAATGACCCTCTTCCTCCCCTTCCCATTCCAAGCAGTAGCCCTACCAACTTCTATTTAAGTCCATAAAATGGCACGAGACAGAACATGATAAACCAAGCTAGAAAAGAAGGCCCATGTTCCACCCAAAGACAAGAGTCAAAAACTGGTCAGTAACATAATGTCCTTCACTATACTTTCATTTAAAATGCATAAATGATTTTATTAAAAAATTATATTTTCTTTGTAAAATCACTGCTGTACACTATCTGTGTCTTAAATGTAAAGGCAATTTTACCATCATCATCATCATCATGTCGCGCCGCCTGCGCGGATATCCCTGACCGTCTCTCGCCATTTCTCCCTATCATTCATCGCCTCCGGCAGGTCTTCAGGATTACAACCCGTGTCCTCACATAGCTGCTGTATGTAAGTTCGTGCTGGTCGTCCCACTCTTGCACATCCATGAGTGGGGGTCCACAGGAGTACATCGCTTATGAGCTCGTCCTTGCTTCTCCAGCAGTGTCCTGCGTGTCTGGTTCGTCGAACTTGTATAGTTTTTGTGATGGGGGGCAAGTGTCCGTATAGTTGGAGTCTCGTGGGGTGTTGTCGCCAGGACCTGTTTAATACTGCTCTCAACATTCTTGTGTAATTTCCGTCCAGCCTCCTCTCCAGCCGTTTTGTAAGCGTCCATGTGGTGCATCCATATAGCAGTATCGACACAACCGCTGCCTGGAAGAAACTGCGTTTCATTTTATCTGTTAGGTCCGACTTCCATATGATCGAGAGCCTATCGATAGCTGTCCATGCCTTCGTCAGTCGTGTGTCGATGTCCTTCTCGGTTGATGAGACGCTGCTTCCTAGGTAGGTGAATTTGTCGACTAGTTTCAGAGAGGCTCCGTCTAGTGTGGCAATGTTGCCTGTTTGGTTGTAACACATATATTCGGTTTTGTTTGCATTGACATGTAGGCCAATGCCAGCTGCAGCTCGTTCCAGACTATGTAGTAGTGTCTCTGCTTGATTAGGCGTATTCGCTAGTAACGCCAAGTCATCAGCGTAGTCGGCGTCCGTGATTGTTTTTGCGGGGTACCTTTTGCTTCTTCTCTTAGTCAGCTCAAAGCCATTTTCTCTGATTTTGTCTATCGAAGTCCTAAGCACATAGTCTAGACAGATGATAAAGAGGTACGGGGCTAGTGTGTCTCCTTGTAGTACTCCTGCAACAATGTCGAAGTATTCCGTGTCTCCATCTGGTGAACGTACTTTTACTTTGGTGTTTCTGTAGAGAATCATTATCGCTGCTACGGTTTCTTTTGGTAGGCCGTAAGCTAGTAGGATTTGCTCCATCTTCCCTCTGTGTATGGAATCGAAGGCCTTGGTAAAGTCGACAAATAGTAATGTCGCCTGTAAGTTTTTTGCCCGAACGCCTTCCAGGATTCTACGGATGGTCAGTATTTGTGAGGTTGTGGATCTATTTCTCCGGAAGCCATTTTGGTTTTTCCTAAGGATGTTTTCCATTTTGGGTTCTATGCGGTTTCGTAGTAGGGCATTGTAGATTTTGGCTGCTATGGATGTAAGTGTTATCCCTCGGTAGTTCTTGGCTAGTCCGAGGTCGCCTTTTTTAGGGAATGGAAGGATGCATCCCTTCGTCCATCGTTCTATCCTATTTTGACTATAGACTGCGTTGCATTGCCGGAGCAGTATATCGTCGAATTGTCTCGTCTTCCACACTTCTGGGGGGATCTCGTCTAGCCCCGCCGCTTTCCTATTTTTAATTCTTCTGAGAACCGTGTCGAGTTCTTCTTTGGTGAAAGGACCTAGTTTTACGTCTAATTGCTTACTAATAATTCTGGTGATCGGTTCATCCGTTATTTCCGGTGGGTTTCCTAGTAGATTTTTGAAATGCTGTTCCCACAGTTTTATTCTTTCTTGTTGGCTTGCAGCTTTCAATTTTGCTTTGGCTGTGCTCTTCCTTCCACTTACTTCGTTTATTGTTTGCCAGGCTATCCTGGATTGCCTATCTTCCACCGAGTCTCTAATCTTATCTATCTGATTTTGTACGTATTCTGCCTGTTCTTTTAGGTATATTCCTGTTAATTGATGTTGCGCCTTTTCTAGTTCTCGTGCATTTGTATTTGTTGGGTTCTGTTGATAGTTTTTGGAAGCAGTCTTCACGAGTGCACGTTTTTCTCTAGCTGCTGGCGTTTCCCAAGGGACTCTATATTTAGTTTTAGGTTTTGTTGGAATACACTCTTCTGCCGCCTCCAGGTGTGCTTCTACAAAATTTTCATATTCGTCATTTGGGGTGCCTATTTCTACCTTCTCTTGTAGTGCTTCGAATCTGTTTCTTAATTCTAATGCATATTTATCTCTAATATCTCTGTTGTTGAGTAGGGCCCAGTCATAGTGCTTGGTCGTCGCTTTACGTGTGGCGTTTTTTCTTAGGCTTAGTCGTACTTTGGCCGTAACTATTCGATGATCGGAGGACACACCCTCAAAGGAGGAGTATGCCTCGCAATTCATCGCACTATTCTTCCATTTCCTGTTCATAAGGACGTAGTCTATCTGTGCTTTACTCTTATTCGCGTATGTGTAGGTCCATAATTTCCCCTCCCTTTTTTGAAAGTTTGTATTGAGGCAGGTTAATCTATTTTCTATCATGAAATCTATTAAATGCTGTCCATTCCTGTTAGACGCGTAGTGTAGGCTGTATTTGTTGTGTCTGTTTTTCCCGATTTGTGCATTCATATCTCCGCCAATGACTAGCAGGTTGTGTTTCGGAATGCTACGTACTAGGGAGGATAGATCTTCGTAGAAGGTGGCTATTTCGTTTTCTTCGCTAACATTGGTAGGGCTGTAGCAGGAGATAATTGTTGCTTTGGGGTTGCCATTAAACGTTGCGGCCATCATCCTAGGTTGTATTCTCTCAATGCTGTTCAGTGTTTTTAACGCTCTCGGTCCTAGAAGTATTCCCACCCCTCCTACCGATGCATTGACAGAGTTTTTCCATGCCGATACAGTCACCAGCATCCATCCATTTCCAGTTTCGTGATACTTGATATCTTCGGTGTGCGTGTATCGGTGCTCTTGTATGCAAATTATATCTATCTTATGCTCTACGGCTGATGCAGTTAGCTCTGATAGTTGACCTATTCTATTTAGGGTTCTTACGTTAAATGTCGCTATCTGTATTGTTTGTTTGCATTTTAGTAGTTTTTGTTTGTGTTTGAGCTCTGTAGCTGATTTTTCGAACACCGAGGCCAGGGCTCCAACCTCAGCAGGACGCGCCCCTTTTTTACCCGCGCGAAGAGCGTAATATTGAACCTGGTCAAAGAAACTAACACTATTAGAACCCAAGAACCTAAGCAAACATAAAATAGAATGCCAACAAGGATGCCAAGAAACATTAAAAAAAGTGCTTTAATGAACCCCGCTCCAAAAAAAATAGACGTAGACTTTAACTAAGCTAAAACTTAAAAATAAAAATTAGACCCTCTTTAAATGCCTCTAACCTCCTCCTCCCCATCCCACCAAAAATTTTACTGAATCCATGGGAAGCAGCGTGGTGGACCTAAAGGCAAGCGGATAAACTCTCTGACGGTTCAACGTAATGCCTAACATGGTTGTGGGCATATGAACCCTACGGTTCATTGGACAGGATTGATTAGTTTGATCAGGGAACTACTGCTGCTCATCTATAAGGGTGGATTTTGTAGATGAGAATAAAAACAGCCATTGAAAGATAACCATGACCTACACTCAAACCACATGTCCAAACCACATCGCTCTTCACATGGGTAAAAAAGGGGCATGTCCTGCTGAGGTTGGAGCCCTGGCCTCAGTGTTCGAAAAATCAGCTACAGAGCTCAAACAACAAAAATTACTAAAATGCAAAAACATAATACAAATAGCAACATTTAATGTTAGAACCTTAAATAGAATAGGACAACTACCGGAGCTTACTGCATCTGCCATAGATCATAACATAGACATGATATGCATTCAAGAACACAGATACACACATAGTGAAGATATTAAATCTCATGATACTGGCAATGGATGGACGCTAGCCACTGCATCAGTATCGAAAAACTCTGTCAATGTCACGATAGGAGGAGTAGGTATGCTTATAGGACCACAAGCCCTAAAATCACTAAGTAGCATAGAGAAAAAACACCCAAGGATGATGGTAGCTACTTTTAATGGCAACCCCAGTGCAACAATCATCTCCTGCTACAGCCCTACCAATATTAGTGAAGAAACTGAACTCATCACCTTCTACGATGAGCTATCCTCTCTTGTACATAGCATCCCGAAACACAATGTTCTCGTCATTTGCAGAGACATGAATACCCAAATCAGGAAAAAAAGAAACCAGAAATACAGCCTAAACAACTTGTCAAACAGAAATAGACAATATCTAACAGATTTCATGATAGAAAATAGATTCACATGCTTCAATACAAACTTTCAAAAAAGGGAGGGAAAATTATGGACCTACACATACACAAACAATACTTAAGCACAGATAGACTATGTCTTTGTAAACAAGAAATGGAAAAATAGTGAAGTGAATGGCTAACTCCTCATTCGTGGGTGTGTCCTCCAATCACCAAATTGTCATGGCAAAAATACGACTGAGTCTACAAAAGAATACCACCCAAACAATGACCACCATACACTATGACTGGGCCCTTCTTAATAACAAGGATATTAGAGATTAATATGAGATAGAATTAAGAAACAAATTCAATGCACTACAGGAGAAGACAGAAGCACATACTCCAAATGAAGAATATGAGAATTTTGTCAACGCCCACTTAGAAACAACAGTGAAATATATATCAACAAAACATAGAACTAAATCTAGAGTCCCATGGGAGACATTAGCGGTTAGAGAAAAACGTACAGACGTGAAAACTGCCTCCAAATGCAAGAAGAAGAACCCAACTAACACAAATGCCCTGAAACTAAAAAAGGCCCAAAATGAATTAGCTAACATATGCCTAAAAGAACAGACAGAATACATACAAAATCAAATAGATAAGATTACAGACTCAGTGGAAGATAGGCTATCTAGGATAGCATGGCAAACGATAAACAAAGTGAGTAGAAGGAAAAGTACAGCCAAAGCTAAACTGAAAGCTACCAACCAACAAGAATGAATAAAACTGTGGAAACAACATTTCCAGAATTCTACTAGGAAACCCACCAAAAGTTACACATGAATCAATCACGAGAATTATTAATAAGCTATTAGACATCAAACTAGGACCGTTTACTCTAGAAGAACTCAACTCAGTACTTAGAAAAATTAAAAATAGAAAAGCCACAGGGCTTGATGAAATTTCCCCAGAAGAATGGAAGACCAGACAATTTGATAACATACTGCTCCAACACTGTAAAACAGTTTATAATCAAAACCCAATAGACAGATGGATGAAGGGATGCATCTTCCCTTTCCCTAAAAAGGGTGACCTTGGATTAGCCAAGAACTACTAAGGTATAACTCTTACATCCATAGCAGCCAAAATATACAATTCCCTACTACGCAACTGCATAGAACCCAAAATTGACAACATTCTTAGGAAGAACCAAAATAGCTTCTGAAGAAATAGATTCACGACCTCACAAATATTGACCATCTGTAGAATTCTTGAAGGCGTAGGGGCAAAAACCTACAGGTGACAATATTATTTGTCGACTTTACCAAGGCCTTTGATTCCATTCACAGAGGGAAGATGGAGCAAATTCTACTCGCATACAGCCTACCAAAAGAAACTGTCACAGCCATAATGATTCTCTATAGAAACACTAAAGTGAAAGTACGTTCTCTGGATGGAGACACAGACTACTTCAACATTGTAGCAGGAGTACTGCAAGGAGACACACTAGCCCCATACCTCTTTATCATCTGTCTAGACTACATGCTTAGAACATCAATTGATAAAATCAAAGAAAACTATGTCAAGCTAATGAAGAAAAGAAGCAGAAGGTACCCCGCAAAAACAATTACCGATGCCGATTACACCGATGACATAGCCCTTCTGGCAAATGCACTTGCCCAAGCTGAAACCCTACTGCGTAGTCTGGAAAGAGCCACTGCAGGCATTGGCCTCCATGTTAATGCACACAAAACATAATGTATGTGTTTTAATCAAACAGGCAACATTTCCACACTAAATGGTAGCTCTCTGAAACTAGTTGCCAAGTTCACCTACCTAGGAAGCAGTGTCTCATCAACCAAGACAGACATTGACATGCAACTAGCAAAGGCATGTACAGCTATCAATAGGCTATTGGTCATAAGGAAGTCAGACCTGACCGATAAAATAAAACACAGTTTTTTCCAAGCAGCGGTTGTGACGATACTGCTATATGGACACATTACATGGACACTAACTAAACGGATGGAGAAAAAGCTTGACAGCAACTACACAATAATGCTGCGAGAAATATTGAACAAGTCAAAGTTAGACGAACCAGACATGCGGGACACTGCTGAAAAAGTAGGGACGATCTCATAAGGGATGTACTTCTATGGACCCCTTCACATGGCCAAGCAAAAGCAGGGCGACCAACTCAAATCTACATACAGCAGCTCTGTGAGGATATGGGGTGTAGCCCTGAGGACCTGCCAGAAGCGATGAATGATAGGGAGGGGTGGCGAGAGTGGGTCAGAGATATCTGTGCTGATGGCATGACAAGATGATGATGACAAACTCTCTCTCTATATATATAAATATATATATAGTTAAAAATACACATAAATTAAAATATACTGAAAATTTATATATTTATTAAATATGTACAATATATATATATATATATATATATATATATATATATATATATGATTTCTATCACTTAAAATATTCAGATTATTATCTTCATCTTCACTGTTATACTCACAATACATCTTTTTGCCTTCTTCAGGTGTTTCATGCCAAACTCAGGAGCCCACACAGGATTTTGAACTGAACCCTTTATTTACTCCTCAGGGGTTGACTGTTCTAATTCCATTAAACATGATCAGATACAAGTGTTTAAGCTATAGTAAGTATACCTGGTTATTTACCTGTAGGTGGGATTGAACCTGCAACCTCCAGACGATTTCATTTAGAAGCACTTTTCAACCAAACACCATTGTGCCATGTGTCCTGCTGGACAATTCAGATTGAATTTTTGGAATTTAAAAAAACTAATGAATGCACAATTCTCCATCTGCTATCATGGCATGCTAGTGACAAGACCTTTATTTAAATTAAAGAAGTTGCCTCATGCCTTTTCAATAGGCATTTAAGCTAAGTAAACACATGCAGAAGTTTACTGATTCAGTTTTTCACAAAATAAACTATTCTATCCTATGAGGCCTCATTTAAAGATATGAATTGACTTAGCAGTTATTAGCAGGGAAAACAGAAAAAAAATAATCTAATTAAAATCACATGTGCATAATAAATTCATTATTCATAAGACTATAATGAATCAAATGTCTCATTAAAGAGTTCTGAACGAAGAAAAACGAACCAACACCTATCATGACCTAGTGTTCACTATAAATTTATTAGTGATCACACATTTTTAGTTTGTTTTGTTTGTTTAATTCTTAACTCAAAAGCACTGAACCATGAAGAGAAATATAAATCTAACTCACTTCCAACAGCTTGTAAAAAAGACTACTGAAAACCTTCAAGGAACAGACAGGTTTGAAGACATTATCTATAAGGCCACAACAAAATTGAGCATGCTCTAATTATAGTCTGAATTATGTCAATAATTGTTGACATGTTGTTGATAGCAGGATAGTTTGTGAGATGCTGCATGGGGGGGGCTTTGTGATGCAGTTTAACATAAGTCATTAGACAATTGTCATGTTAAACACAAAGATTCTCAGTCTGAATTAACCCTTTCTCCATCTCACTCTGTAATGTGGTCTAAAATACTCTACCTGTATCCCATGCAGAAGGGTAAGACCCCCCCACACACACACACACACCAAAAAAAGAGGAGTCCTGGGTATGATACTAAACTGCATCAGATAGTGAGGCTCCAGTCCTGAAAATTCAATAAACGTAGAGTACCTGTTCATTGCCATTACTCCCAGGTCCACTCTGACCCCAGAGTGGTAGTATCTGTTAGGATACCATCAATGTGTCAAATAGAATTATTTAAAAAATTATTCATCTTCAACAGAAAACCCTCTTAAGAAATAATGACACAAAAAATATGAATATTCAATGAATATATTTACCAATAAAATAACCCCAAACAGGTTAACATGCCATTAAAATCATTCAGTCAACCTTTCTCTTTCTGCATCTTAATTTCTTTAAAAAAAAACAAAAAAAAAACATTGATATGGTCATTGCTTACCTCTTTTGACAATGTCACATTAACTTAATTTTTTTTAATAATTATTTACAGCATGAATGACAACAATGTAAAACTTCCTCATTTCCCTTCTTCCTAGATTTTTCTTTACTTTTCTTTTCTTGCAATTATTTTCTTGTTTGTCTTGTTAACATTAGCTGATTCTTATTCACAAATATACTCCTAATCATTTGATCATCTGTTACTTAATCAAGTAAACCTCAGGTTATATTAGTAAGGTTATCAAGCACTGCCAAGGAACAATAGCAACCAAGTTTACCTTTAATCTTAGTTTTCTAGTCTTCCTTTAAACTTTAATGTATTAAAAGCATTTACTAAACCTCATAGTAATCCAGGCAAAAACACTAAAGTAAACACGATAATAAAAAAAAAAATAGAAGGAAAAGTAAGTCTGTAGCTACTTAGAAGATTTATTTATTTATAATAAAAATTATCAAGAATAAAAACTATGCAAATTAAGAATCATAAATTGTGAATCCATTTAAGTTATTCTATCAAAGAAGATGATCAGAATATTACCTGACGTCTTCTATTTTTGTTAAAAAAGAGACTCTTAAAAAAATCAGACAATAAAAGACCTTTTGTTAAATTTTAGCATATCTACTTGAATAAATATCAAACTAAGATATGCAATATCAAAATATTTTTCATTTTCTATGATAAGTTCAAAAAGTACTGAGACTAAAATCTGTATTTTCCTAAACAGAAATGAATAAAAAATGAAACATTAATTTTCTTCAAAATAATCCCTTTCACATTCAACACACTTATTTCAGAGGGTATTCCATTAGTAGAAGCACCTTTGGAACTTTGGTTTTGATACTATATAAAGTTGCAACATGATATTTCTTAAATGTCCTCTGTATCCACAAATCTTACCAGATTGAGGTAAATTTTCAGATAAAGAGACAAGAAAAAGTTTTATGTAGCCGAGAGTATGGAGAATTCTGTGATTTGCCCAAAAACATTTTTGTTCAAAAAGTATAAAACTGATTTCATTTCTTCTTTTTTTTTTCTAATTGGCACTAAGTCATCTAGAAGATTTTGTCTTTGCATCATAGCTTTCAAATTGGCATGAACTCAAGAAGAATTCTGCTAGGTGTACAATGTCTGGCAATTAATCTATAAGGTCTAGTGATTTTTATTCTCTTGTCATGAAAGGATCTATGAATGCAAACTGGTAAATTCACCTCCTCTGCCTTTTATTCACCCTGCCAAAATTTTATTCATTTTTAAGCATCTCTATGGACCATTTTGAAAATCCCTGTCAAAACACTTTTTTCAAATATTTAAAACAGAAGAAAAGATATTATTTTTATTTATTTTTACAAAGATTCCAGCTTAACAAAACCAAATGGTCACTAATCAACAAAGGGTTAAAATTACAAGAAACATGTTTTTTCTTCCTACATCTGAAATGCAAGGTCTAAAGGATCTAAGATGAATGCAAAGGGGCAACATGGCAGCTCAAAGAAACCATTAAATGAAACTTATATACAAAAAAAATAAAAAACAAAGCAAAAAACTAAATGATTAATTGAATTTTTAACTGATTTGTTCTGATATGACTTAAAGGATTTACAAAGTGAATCCCAAGAATAAGCCAACACAGGATAAATTCTTTATCGTTTCTATAGACTTAACACTAAACTAAATATAAAAATTGGAAATATAAAATGTCTGCATTGTGATGTTACCAAGTTATTCTGTTTCAAGTCTGTAGTTCAATGTCCAATCTTTTTTATAACCTCCCACTTTTCTTAGTAGTATGACTATATATATATATCCCTTTCATTCATATACAAATCACATCAGCCCAGTTGAATGGAACTGTAGAATATGCTGACTGCATCTCTGCAGATGAGTAAGACCCCACCCCCTTTAACAAGTGTCCAGGATATGATACTAAACCATCTAATGATGAGGTTCCAGTCCTGGAGATTTAGCAAATGTAGTGTACCCCTTCATTGCCATTACCCCCAGGTCCACTCTGATCTCAGAGTGGTAGTACTTGTTAGGTTCCAATCTGTGAGTCAAATAGAACCATTTAATCATTTTCTATATTCGAAACCATCTGTGTGCAAATAAATGACTGTTAAATTGAATTATTAATATTATATAGCAATACTTAAAACCATTTAACTGTGTGCAAGGGAATAAATAATCTTGAATTGAATTACTAATGCTAGATAGCAATACTTGAAACCATTTAACTGAGTGCAAACAAATGAGCCCTGGCATGTTTAAAAATTATTAGCAACAAACTGTTTGTTTACAAATAATATATATTTAATAAATATATATATAAAGGATTTGGTATTAAATAATCTACAAGGGTTGATATGCCATAAAACACAACTACAATCTGATATCACTACAGTCTGTTAGAAGACTTTTCATCTTAAATCAATGCAATATCAGAATCAAGTAAGAATTCAATGAATGGAAAATGAGTCAAACATTGAATGAGAAATTCTTTTTCATTTATAATTCTACTAACAGGAGTTGTTTTTATTTTCTAATCATGATTTGTTTCAAAGAGTTTGGTTGGTGGGGGGGTAGTTTATCCAATTGGCACCAAGTAATTCAAATTCTCCAATTCCTAAAATTACTCAATATAAAAAACATCATTATAAAAAAGTAATAAAACCTATTACAATGCTCTTTTTTCTTTAATTGATAGCTCAAGGACATGCCAAGTAAACATAAAATTGACTCTCAATGGCTTGTAAGATTAGCACAGTTTCCATCACAAAAAAAGCAACAATTTCCTCTTTATATGTACTAAAGTTAAAATTTATAGTAATATTTTACTACAAATAAAAACATGAAACTCAAACATATTTTTCTTTAGTTTTTTGTTTTTAATGATAAAAAAACCATTAAGCTTCAGTTTTATTCTCATAAATTAAAAATCCCTTTTAAAACCTTCAATGAACTAAAATCAGTTTTAGGTAGCACCACTAGAATGATCATCTTCATTGCTGGCTGTGCGAAGGGAGATAACCCAGTTAACTTTCTCCTTTATTTTTCCTTCCCCCTCCCACTCTCAGCTGCTTGTCTGAGAAATTTTTTAAAAAAACAAGAAAAGAGAGGAATATGTAAAAAACGAGATATGTTTACACAGCTTGACAGATGGAAAGATAGAAATTTAGAACTAATCAATTTATTTCAAAGAAAGAGATGAATGAAGGAAACAATCACAAGGAAATGAAATTCAAAATCTCTATTATTCTCCCTGACAAACGACTGACATAAATAATTATTTCATACAAAAAAGAAATAAAGGAAAAAATAAGAACATCCTACTTTTGATCTACAGATATACACCTGTCAAGCACTTTAGATCTGAGGAGTGGCCAACGTTCTTAAGTATAAATTATTCCTTTTCTCAACATGAACCACCCTAACAAAATTGAAACATTTCACAAAAATCTTATTTTGAAATTCTGATACAGGTTAAAGAAGGTCAAAAAGGCCCCAGAGGCCATTTTTACTTTGAATTCCTACACATAAACAACCGGGAAAGGAAGAGGAAGAAAGATTTCACCTAGTCTAAATAGATTGATTTAAATCAAATTCATCAAGAAAATTTTGTAAAAACATTTTTCAGTATATTTTCAATATTTTTTTTTTGTTTTAAAATAAGATGAATCTAGTCAGTATTCTTTCTTCAAGTGGGTGTTTTCAAAATGCCAAATCAACTCAGAATATCATACACAATTGTCATAAAAAATACATTTCCACTTTTCAAAAAATACAAAGATTTTAAAATTTAAAAACATTGAAATAACAATAAGAGTATATAAAACTGAAAACAAAAGTTGTTGAGTCATTTTTCATAGAAATTGACAAATTCTGTTTAGATGGTTTGCATTAGACAAAAAATAATTTATTTACTTTTCCAAAACAGCAACTCAGAAAGAACATTAATGCCAGAAATTTGGAAGTGAATGTCGGTAACTATATTTTAAAATGAATTGGAGTTCACTTGTTTGTGCACAGTTAAATAGTTTTAAGTATTGCAAACATTAATAATTCTACTTAATATTAATTATTTGTTTGCACACAATCAAATGGGTTCAAGTATTGTTATTCAACACAAATAATTCTATTTAATTTTTTTTTTTTTTTGCACTCAATTTAATGGTTTCAGGTATTTCTATATTAGTGCAATTGACCCTCTTCTAACACCTTCAAGATGAAATAGGGTTGACAGCAATTTAAAGGATACAATTGAGATAATCATATAGGAGCTAGGCGTTGACATGATTAGCTAAATGGTCAGATCGAGCCTTACTAACTGCCCATCCAGTAAGGGCCAAAGCGGAATGTTACAGGTCATGCAACCACTTCAGTTGCTGGGTCAAAGACAGCTCAGTCCCCATTATCTAGTCCTCAGATATTATAGGGTGCCACCCACAGCCAACAGGTGGCTTTGTGGGAAGGACCTTAGCCTTCTGCAGAGGTGCAATTGGCATATCCAACAGCCCCAGCTGACAGGGTAGCATTTTGATTGTATAAGAGTTCACCAGAAGTAATAAAACCCTATTCCACCACTGACAACTTCAAATATTGTAGATTAAAAAATTAACTGTAACACAGAAGAATAGTAAGGCAGATTTAGCTTCTACAAAAAAAATTTACCATCTTTCATGAATTTTGTACAGAATAATTTTTATAGCAATGAGTATGTACTTCTTAGGAATAAATAGACACCACTTATATATATATATATATATATATATATATATATATATATATATATACACCCACACACAACAGGCACATTCTATGAGTATTTACTCCGACAGGGAGTCAGTTAACTTTTTTTAAGTAAATAGTTAAGAAAAGTCCTACCACTGCAAGAAAATTTTTTTTTTTTTATTAGATATTCTGATAATTGGAGAAAAGATTCACAAAATCTTATACTGAAATGTTTATATAACATAAAAATAAAACAGTAGAAATTCTGCCTTCATTTCTACTGTAACTTGGAATAGCATCCCCAGTGTGTGTACTAAACATTATATGACATGAATTATATGTACTAAATCTGAAAGGCATAGAAGCATTATATCTATCCAAAATTAAAATAACCATTCACAGAATTATACATTGAATTTTCAGTGTTAAGTTACAAATCTACACAGAATTAGAATTCTTTTACTTATTGATCTTCATAATTTTAATCAGAATACACACTGGCTCCTTCTCATATCTTCTCCAATAATATATATTTGTGTATTGTTGGATCTACTTCTATATTTGTGTGTATGTTTTAATTATCTGTCAGAATCAATGATCAAGATTATATATATATATATCTTGTTCTTATTTTGATAGAAACAACAGTAATATTTATTGCAGCATCCTATTAACAGTGACATTTTTTCTTTTCATCAATTACAAGACAAAAGATGCCAAGGTTGAAGCCATTTAATTTCAAAATGGGAAAAATACTCACAGGATGTCTTATGTCTGTGATGAGAAGAATTATGTCTGACATTTCCAATACTCTCCACAGTTGGCGCCATGTCTCCAGGTTCAATTCAAAGTAACTCAAGTCTGCAGGGCTATATTTGGCGTGGATGTTATCCAGGTAATTCTGAAATTAAAACAGGTAAGAGAGTCATAGAATGAATAGAAAATGAAGTATTTTTTACCTCAGACTTATTTCATTCTGATTACAACATGAAAATTACAGATTAGATTTCATAATAATTACTACCTTTATTCATAGTAAACTAATTACCTATATCATATACATATAAATAGATATTAGGAAGGAGTTTTTTTTTTGTACAACAGTTATTATAGTAGGAAATGAATTTGGCAACCAGAGTTCAAATCTTGGAACAGGCTGTTGGCTTTTTAATTTGTGCTAATACTCTTGAGAAAGGCATAAATCCATCTGTTCTCCCCCCCCCACAGTTATTGGTAAATAATAGGGCAGACTGGGTTCTTTAGCCTTGGTTAAGTAACTTGGGCATATCCACCCCAAGACAGGCAGAGTTCAAAAATTGGTTAGTAATTTATTGCCTTTACTACATTGTCATTTTAAAATGCATGAACAATTTTATTTTTTATTTGTAAAATCACTGCTGTTTACTATCTGTGCTTTAAATGCAAAGAAAAGTTACTGTAATTCCAAGTAACAGTTGAAGCTGGTTAAGAGAAGCTAATACTATTGGACCTTATTAGAAACTAAAAAACAAAGTTAGAGTAAGGTTAGAATGATTTGGGGAATTTCATGTTAAGGGTGAAATATTTAGAGAAAAAAGAAAAGTAAAGAAAAAAAAGAGGGGGAAATGAATACCTGAATGACCCTTCCCACCCCCAGCACTAGAAACACATATATCTGTGTAAAAGTAATAATATTCAGAAACCTGGACAACACAGACTGTGTTAAACATACTTCAAAAATATTAAGTATATCCACTCCAAGACGGATGGAGTTAAAAAAAATGGTTAGTAACTTATTATCTTTTACTATATTGTCATTTAAAAATGCATGAATGGTTTTATTTTTTATTTGTAAAAATCACTGTTGTTTTCTATCTGTGCTTTAAATGCAAAGTCAATTACTGTAATTCCAAGTAACAATTGAACCTGGTCAAGAGAAGCTAATACTATTGGACCTTATTAGAAACTAAAAACCCAAGTTAGCATAAAATAGAATGCCTATAAGGATGCAAAGAACCATAAATAAGGACTTCTATGAAATTTAAAAAGAAGTAATTGTGGACTTTAACTAAAACTTAATATAGACAGAAGTGGGGAAGTAATTAGTGAAAGGATAGAACGAAAGAAAACGGTTTCAAGCTAACAAAGGAAAGAAGCAGAAGGTACCCCACACAAACAATTACGGACGCAGACTACACCAAGAAATAGCCCTTCTGGCAAATACACCTGCCTAAGCCAAAACCCTGCTACATAGTCTGGAATGAGCAGCTGCAGGTCAGGGAGATCCACACTGGTGGCTCGACATGATGATGATGAGGCAACCAGTCTGTGAGAAAAAACTCTGAATTCAAACTAGCTTTACTCCCCTTAAAAATTGACTATCACAAGTGCCTGTGGTGAAGAGGTTAGGTAAATACATATTAACATGTATTAATTTTTTAACCATTAGGAAATGTTAGAACATTCAGATTTCCCTCTCTTTCATCTCAAGAAAAAAAAAACTCACTAGGTTCTTTCAAAAGTTATTTAACCAGATCTATTAGTGATTCTAGGCTATTTTGTAGTGTTTCATAGAACTCAAAACCTCTTAACAAGTTTGATTATATTTACTATAACCAGTATTTAACCACTGACAATGGTAGATATTGTAAATTATAAAAGTTACAGTAACAAAGAAGAAGTATAAGAGAGATGTAGTTTTCAGAAGAAATTCATTAACGTTCATAAATTTACTGAAAATTATTATTATTAAACATTTCAATAAACATATAAACCATTATTTAAAATCATAAATATCATTTCATTTTTTTCCTTCCTCTTATAAAGGGGAATATGTTTAAATTGCCAAAACTAAGTGAGGGATTCATTGATTTTAATGGCATGTCAACCTGTCTGGGGTTATTTTATGCCTAAAGATTAGAGAATTGCATATTTATGTTTACTTTTTTGTGTAGTAGTTTCTTTTGAGTTTTTAGCACAGTTATGATATCAAGTATTCCTATCTAATACAAATAATTTGTACACAGTTGTATGGTTTCAAGTATTTCTCTCTAATACTAATAATTTATGCACAATTATATAGTTTTAAGTAACTACTTTTATTTAATAACAATGATTTGTTATGATTTCAACTAATAATAATCCTTAATAGACAATTACAAATTCACATAACTATGTAACACTGAAGCTTGCAGGTGAGGATAATCAATTGAAAACAAGTAGACCAAGTGAAAAGGATAGAATCGTATTCTTGCGGTAATCTAAGGTCTGGATTTTTTATGAAATTATCAGAAAAGGCAGAATTGTCTGCATTAAAAATGTTTGGGTGGTTGACCTGCTAGGAAAATATAGGTCAGTGATAAACTTTGGCACTTGCCCTTTGCCAACAAATTTTGGAAATCAGATTTGTCACAAAAGGACAGCTATGTCCATTCAAGATTAAGAGTTAGATTGAATATTGAGAGAGTTCTAAGATCCTGCTAAGAGATACAAATTAAAGTAGACTGGAGTTGAGAAGATGGATCCAGCCCTCTGGCTACTAAAACATTCCTAAAATTTGGAAAAGCTATTTTAAAGAAAACTGAAATAATTACTACAAGACTATTTATAGCTTTGAGCCAGAAGAGAGAGAGGGTCAAGTTGGAATCCACATCACTTTGCAAGACTTCCTGAACCCAAGAGCTTGTGCCAGACTCTAAATGCTAAAGACTTGGTTTACTACTAAGACCATTGATAATTGTATTGCAGATTTCAGTGTCACTTGACTAAAGTAGTAATAGGAAGTATTAAAACTGCTGTATATAACAAACAATATAAACAAAAAGTGTTGATACTTTTCGAACCTGAGATGACTTTGTTGTCTGTTTTTTGTGTTGAAGAATTATTTTAATGTAAGCAGTCAACTTGTTCATCTCTGTAATCAGAGGGTGGATGGTCATGAAGAACACCAATGTAGTCAAACCAAGTGGTAACATGCCTAACACAATACCAGTGCTGACCTCTCATTGAATGGTTACATTGTTGGTTACTGATGAGTCAGGTACAACTCAGCAAGATTGGTTGCCATACCCAGGTTTGACCCCAGGAAGTCGCACAACTTTTCTTAATGCAAATAATTTTCAAACAACTATTTGATCCACAGATGAGACCCTATCAGGTTCTACCACACTGGGTCAGAGTAGGCCTGAGAGAAATGGCAATGAAAGAGTAGTCCACACTCCCCAAAGCTCCAGGAGTAAAACCTCACCATCAAAGGTCACTAACTTGATACTAATAATTTATACATAATCATATCGATTAAGTAACTATTCCTATTTAATGATAATAATTTGTTTGGGCACAGCTATATGGTTTTGAATATTCTAATCAAACACCAATAATTTGTAAGCAATTATATGGTTTATGATTTCAAGTAACTACTAATAATAATCCATGTGTTTCAAGTCTTCCAAACATTAATAATTCTGTTTAATAATAATTTGTTTGTATACAGTTATATGATTTCATAAACTTTTATCTAATACTAATCATTTTCAAACAGATTTGACCAATAGATGGGACTACCATTCCAGGTCAGAGTGGAACCGAGAGTAATGGCAATGAACAGGTATTCCAGAACTGCAGAACTGGAGCCTCACCATAATATGCAGTTTAATGTCATAGACAAGATACCCATTTTTTGAGAGTCTTACCACTTTGCAGAGGATACAATCAGTGTATTCTAAACCTTGCCGACAGGGCAACAAAACTAAGGTGACATAACCCGTGCCTGATATGTTTCAAGTTGTCATCCTTTATCTTTTATTTGTAGCTTAGATTTGGGACAAGGGCAGAAGTATGGGGCACCTAGTGAGTTTCAAACTTAATATTTCATATGTTTTCTCTTTTTAATAACATATCAACTTTTATGGGTTATTCAATGCCAAAGCCATCCTTGTAAAAGAAAAGTAATGGTACTATTTAGTCCATAGCAGGGAATATAAGCTGTTTTATACTTTTCCCAAGGGGCATTAGTCTGAAAGTGAATTTGATAGCACAACTG
Source organism: Sepioteuthis lessoniana (assembly GCA_963585895.1). Lineage (NCBI taxonomy): Eukaryota > Metazoa > Mollusca > Cephalopoda > Myopsida > Loliginidae > Sepioteuthis > Sepioteuthis lessoniana. The sequence continues at coordinate 120,498 of CAUZXS010000627.1, forward strand.
AAGTTCAAACTCATTTACTACAATGCCACAGTCCAGCACTTTAATCATTAGGCCAAGGGACTCTCCTTTCACTACTTTGTAGTTATCTGATAATTGGGACTAGCTTGAAAACAATTACACTCTGATGAGGTGTCCCCATTTCAAACTGTTCCCTGCTTACAGCAAAATAGCCTTTTTAAAGTATAAAGCTAAATTCAACAAGAGTAATAAAACACCTAATTAAACCTTGTTCACCAAAGTCCCAAGAAGTTTACTTGGAAATATCAAAACAAATCTGGCTGAAAATCCATTTAAAAATTTATACATTCATTTAAGTGAACAATATCTTCTTAAAGTTTGTCAAAGAACATAAATGGATTCAGGATGAAGAGAGAATGTTTAATTGCTAAGAATTAAAGCTATTCCAATGGACATTTTAAGAGGTCAGAGAGATGTTAAAAAGATCCTTCTTTCTGCATTTTAAAAGTACATAACTCATTTTACATTCTCTTTTGAAATGTCAAGGTGCAGAAAGGAATTTTTCTCAAGTTGAACTTGACTTGTATAAAAACAAATAAAAAACAAAGCGAACAGAACTGGTGACAACAATATGGCTGACAAAAACAAAGAAATGCAAATCTTTGTTGTTGTTGATGTTTGCATCATTTAAAGTACTTTACTGTCAACAGCAGAACTGACATATTTGCACTTGTCCTGATAATTAAAATGCACTAATGTTAAAATATTTACAAAAAATAAAGACAGAATAAAGAGAATTCTAACTCATTGAACTTTTCTACAATTTCTTTTTAGTATTTTTTTCAAAATATTAATCAATTCTTGAGATATTCAATAAATGCTGCTATTATCTATCCATGTGTTTTTAAGTACAAAGTAAGTTATTAGGGTTTATTTTTCTCACTGAGTTTCAAGGCAATTCTATTACAAAACTATTATTAGTGAACTTAAATTATACATCTAATAGCCTTATTTTGTCTGAACTAGTTACATTAATTTTTGACAATTGACAAGACTTTTCTTCTTAATTTTCAATGCAAACTGAATTCGTTTAAACAAATTTGTTATTAAAAAATTCAGTGCTTAATCTTGAAATATTTTACTTCACGCTAGAATTATTTAGTTTGCTTGTGCTGAAAATCATTCCAGGGAAGTGACGAGTGAGTTGTGGAAAGGTGGAATATTGGCAAATCAAGTGGAAGGCAATTAAAAAGTCAAAACTTTGTTCAAATGCAGTCAGCACTAAAATTAGGATTAGTTTTTGGTGGTTAGCATTAGATTTTTGTAGCACTTCCAAATAAACAAATATTGATTTAAAAAAAAAAAAAAATTATTTTCCCATCATTCAAAAAAAAAAATCCCTTTTGCTCAGAAAAAGGGTTTTGACTTTTGACCCATGAAACTTGCACAAGATAGCATAGGGAGTGGAGTGATAAGTAGAAAATTCACCTTTTACAACTCAGTAACATAACTGATTTAAATTCACTTTATTTTGTAAAAATTATATTTCTTCTATTTAGCAGTGCACCCATTTCCTAAAAATGAATCTAAACAAAGAGGCTTGCCATCATGATGAATTAGGACTTTTTTAACAATTGTTTTTAGTGTTTGCCAATGGCCTGGGTGACCAGGGTTCAATCCCAGGTCAATACATACCAAAGACTTAAAAATGGTACTTGATACCTCCTTGCTTAACATTCAGCATTATAAGGTACGTATCAAGGGTAAAATAAAGCAGTCCTGGGGAAAGTGTAGTGCCCTCCTCTACACCTTGGTGTAGTAGCTATTGAAAAGGGAGCCTTTGGGTCGCCTTCATCTACAGTCGCCAACTTTACTTACTTTTATATATTTGTTCAATCCTGTCCAACACTGACAGGATGTGGCACAAGGTCAATTTTTAAGTAGAGTATTACTGGTTTGAATTCAGAGTTTTTTTCTTCTCTGAGACTGATTGCTTAACCGAGGCTAAAAACTCAGTCTGCCCTACTATTTACTCATAGCTGGAAGAGAACTGATGAATTTTTGTCTTTCCCAAGCATATTAATGCAAAGTGAAACCTCATCCAGGATTTGAACTTGAGTCATCAATTCTATTTTCTATGATGACAATCATTATTCTAATGGCTGATTTGGTAAAATAGCTTGAGTCTTTGTTTTTATTAAGTTTTTCAACATTGTCAACACAAACAAGGATCTGCTGTGTCACTAGATATGTAATCACTAAAGTGAATGAAAGTTTTTTTTAATAAATCTTACCTGTAATAATTTCCAATGAATTTCTATATTAGAATAATTTCCAATGAATTTCTATATCTGCTTTTAGTATTTGCTGTATAACTAAATCCTACCTGTGATATCATGGGCTATATGAACAGCTCCTCAGCAATGTGAAATTGGTAGATCTTAGCCATTTATCCTTATTTGATTCATAATATAAAGTAGAAATAAAATCTTCAAACTATTTAACTTTTTCTTTCCACTAAACTGAAAAAGTAAAAAAGGCTGGTATGTAAACAATGTAAGTATAAAGGGGTGTTTATCAAAGGTGATCTATAAGTGGACATAGTCAAATGTCTTAGATTCTGTCTGGGGTGGGGAATAAAGATTAAAGCAGACCATAACATAGCAATTTAATGTTCAGCATACAAAATCCACCCACCCAATCCCTAAACAGAGAAACACTTGTCTTCACTAACAAAGAAGACATTTACAATCATGTACATAAAACAATGTGAAGAGGTCAATGTTTGGCTTTTTCTTTCTATCAAAAGACAAAATAAAAGCTTATTAACACACACACACAGAAATATAAATTAATATGAATGCATCTAGGTGCCTCTTGTGATGTAATAGCTAACAAGTTAGACTAGCAGACCTTTATTAATGAGTTTAATTCTCACTGAGTGCATCATACTTCTGGCTTTGTGCCACAAAAGCTAAGCTAAGCTTAATGAATATCTAGGATATCTTGAATGGTGTAAGGCTTAATGAGGTAAGCTAATAGAATATTATAACTATGTTTGATTTTCCCTGGCTTTATCAAAACTTTAAGCTATGCTTAATAAATGTTTAGACCTCTTTGAATGGTGTAAGGCTTAATGAGCTAATAATAACTAATTATCTTTTATTTAGAAGAAAATTGATTTACAAAAGATTATTGGAGTGTACATTTTTATGGGCAATACGATATATATATATATATATACATATACACACACTTGATGCAAAAATGACATTTATATTGAGCATCTGTATGCTTAAGTAGAAACACATTAGTGTATATACATACACTCAACATCTATTACCAAAAAAAACATACATACACACACACCAAAAGTACACCCAAACACATACCGACAAAAGTACATATATACACACATTCATGCATCAAAAGCATACACATAAGTGCACATACATACATACATACAAAAAAAGCATGCATACACACTTAAAAAAGTACTCTCACACATACACATAAAAACATATACATAAAAAAGCCCACACACATAGTCTTGGCAGAAGATGAAAGAACAGACAATGCAAACTTGTTTCATAATATAAAAACATATAAGGCTTTGTTCCTGTTATTTAATATCCAGTAATTAAATTGGTAATTATATGCACAGAAAGAAAGAGAGAAAAAACGTTGGAAAGAGTTCAAAGGAATCAACAGAGCACAAATGATGAATTTATTTTCAATATTACATTTATATAACACGTTATTTCTGGACATGTACACATATGCACACATATCTATTTGCAAACATATACACAGAGAGAAAGACTCACATCACACAAATGCATATATATTAGATTGCATCTTTTTTTATGTTGGCAAATAGCTTAAACACTGGTCATTAAAAATGGTCTTCCCAAATGAACAACAAAAATTTAAAGGCTGACACCATAAAAAGGAAAAAGGCAAAAGCTAAAATATTTAAAATAATATATATACCCAAAGATACAAGCAAACAATTGCTGATTAGAATACATTTCATAGCCAAAAATATCAATTCTGCTTTTGTCTTTAGGAGCATTTAGTTTTTAACTAAATCCATTCAAAAGGATGACTTAGTCAAGTCATTTCGAAAGCCATATGCTTCCCACCTAATCACAGAAGCAGTGATGAGCCTGTTCAGTTCTGAGATGGTTTTGGTTTTGTGGCATATGGCTATTTAATGCCAAATCCTTTTTATACATACTTATAAAATATACAGGATTTGTAAAGGAATAGTTTGTAGGTAATATTTTAAACAAGCCAGATACGGCTGGAGAAGAAGCTAGACGGCAATTACACAAGAATGCTACGTGCAATCTTAAACAAGTCCTGGCGACAACACCCTACAAGACACCAACTGTACGGCCACCTGCCCCCTATCACGAAAACTATTCAAGTTAGACGAGCCAGACATGCAGGACACTGCTAGAGAAGCAGGGACGAACTCATAAGAGATGTACTCTTATGGACCCCCACACATGGCCGTGCAAAAGCAGGACGACCAGCATGAACATACATTCAGCAGCTATGTGAGGATACGGGATGTTGTCCTGAAGACCTACCTCGGGCGATGAACGATAGGGAGGAGTGGCGAGAGAGGGTCAGGGATATCCGTGCTACCAGCGCGATATGATGATGATTTATCAAGTACTCCTTTATGAACGTTTTGAGTACCGGTATAAATATGTCTATTTCACATATTCATGTATGGCTATGTAACATTAGTAATTCTATTTATCAAGTACTCCTATACAATTTAAGACTTATCATTTGTTTGCAAACAGCTAAATAGTCTCAGATATTGCTATTTAATACTATTATTAATTCATTTGCATACAGTTAAATAGCCATAAGCATTGCTATACAATAGTAATAATTCAATCAAATATCAATCATTTATTTGCACATAATTAAATGGTTTCAAGTGTAGTAAATGAGTAAATATTTTTATTTGACCCATAGATGGGACCCTAACACTCTGGACCTAGGAATAATGGTAATGAAGGCGTACTCCACATTTCCCAAAGCTCCAGGACTGGAGCCTCATCATCAGATGGTTTAGTGTCATATTTTGGACACTTGCTGAGGAGGGGGTTACCTCTCTGTAGAGATGAAGTTGGCATATTCTACAGTCCCAGCTGACTAGGCTAGTTCTGAAATAGGTGACCACCACTTAGGAACAGTTGTTATTGTAAGCAACCTGAGGTCTGTGCACTACACTAAGCTTTACTTAGTAAATAACAAGTTAAGCAACAATGAGCCTGTTCAGTTTTGAGATGGGTGACCAATCAGAAACTGTAGATACTGTAAACAACCTAAAATATGTGTGCCCAAGCAAAAACTTGGTAAATAAATAAATCAACTTACTCAAGGTACAACAACTGTATTCCACTTAAAAATTGACCTTGTGCTACATCCTCCTGGTGGTGAAGTGGTTAGTTAGATGCATATGTAAACTTACCTTGTAAATGGCACCTAGGGGTACTGAAAAGTTCTCAGCCATCCAAGAAAAGAATTACCATTTTAATTTTCAAATCATACATATATACATGAATATATACATGCACTTAAAAACATGCTTAGTGTAACAGTCATTGTCAAAGGACATAAATTTATTCAAAGAAATCACCATTGGTTTCAACTACAACCTCCAGAAAACTTCAGAATTTCCTGCAAACCTTTCTGATGGTCTCCTTGGTAAATGCTGCCATTATCTTTGCCTTCAGTTCATCTTTAATTTTGTTGGTCTCTTCCTTAACCACACCCTACACATAATAATCAAGGGGATAACAATCAAGGGAGTTAGATGAACAGATATTAGAGGTGATGTGGACTGACTTCTATTTGTGTGGCATAGAACAGAGTCCTGTTGCCAGACATAAAGTTTTCTAGCAGCCAACTTCTTGATCCAGAACAGCATTACTTCCTCCAGGCATTTGATGTAGGCCTCTGTGTTAATTGGTTGGCTGTTTGGGTTTTATGGCATATCAACCTTTGTAGATTATTTAAAGCCAAATCCATTTTTATACAAATAGTTCTATTTCAAACAATTCAGTTTAGAATGAGTACACATTCTAATTGTCAAAAACATTTCTATTTCAAGCTATTCAGTTTAGTCAAACAGTTCAAATTCAAACAATTTAAATTTAAACAATTCAGTTTAGTATAAGTAAAGAGTTTGTCCACACACAGTTAATTGTCAAAACAGTTCTATTTCAAACAATTCAGTTTAGCATAAATACAGTTTCAATGTCAAAAACAGTTCTATTGTAAACAATTCAGTTCAACATAAGTACGCAGTTTCGGTGTCAAAACAATTCTATTTCAAGCAGTTCAGTTTAGCATAAATACACAGTTTGTCAAAAACATTTTTATTTCAAGCTATTCAGTTTAGTCAAAAAGTTCTAATTCAAACAATTCAGTCTAGCATAAGTACGCAGTTTAGTTCTATCTTATCCATAGATAGGGCCCTATCAGGTGCTACCACTCCAGGCCAGAGTGGACCTGGGAGTAATAGCAATGAAGGAGTACTCCGCATTCCCTAAAGCTCAAGCATCACTGGAACCTCATCATCAGATTGTTTAGTGTCACATCCTGGACACTCATTTAGGGGGCAGTCTTACTCCTCTGCAGAGGTGCAGTCGGTGTATTCTAAAGCCCCAGCCAACTGGGCAATACACAGAGTTAAATGTCAAAACAGTTCTATTTTGAGCAATTCAGTTTAGCAGTTTCAACATCAAAACAGTTCTATTTTAAAAAATTCAGTTTATTATATTTATCATAGATATGCAGTTTAAATATAAAAAGAACAGTAAGCTCAAGAGACCATGGTTTAGTTCTATTTGACCCATAGGACCCTTATCAGGTGCTAACACTCCAGGCCAGAGCAGACTTGGGAGTGATGGCAATAAAGGGGTACTCCCCATTCCCCAAAGCTCCAGCATTACTGGAAACTCACTATCAGATTGTTTAGTGTCATATCTCAGACACTCATTGACGTGGGTTTTACCCCTCTGCAGAGAAGCAGTCTGTGTATTCTACAGCCCAAGCCAACTGGGCTTCTGTGTTAAGTCTGAGGCCATGTGGAAAGATGAATAGAGATATGTCTCCATTGATGTGAACTGGATGTTTAGTTTTCATCAATATAAATATGAATCTGTCTTTTAGAGTTTTTTTAGACTATGACACTAATGGTGTAAAAGTAAAAGCAATGTCTAACCCAGAACCCATGCATATTGAATATATATATACAAATAAATACCTAATAATATCTGTTTTGATTTCCACTAAAAATAAAATCCTTTTATTTTGCTTTATGAGAAAATTAATTTTTTTATTAAAAAAATTGTAACTTATTTCTGGGTGATATATTAGTAGCTGTATTTTTTAAAGGCAGATAGAAGTGTATTTCATAAGAGAAGATAGATAGTGAGAGAAAAACATGAATGCCAAAAAAAAGAGAGAGATTTACACTTTGAAGGGGGGATTAAATAAAATGATGAAATGTTAGCAAGACAGTTAAATCCAGTCACAAAAAGAAAGTTGTCTTCTTCTTTCTCATCAACTTACATCTCAAGGTAAATGCATAGCTATGGTCACATATGCAAATTTATCAAAATTCCTGGAAAGCTACAGAAAGGATTGTCTATTGGTTAAGATAGAGCATGGGAATAAGTAGGTTATTTGAAAATAGGACATTCTTAGAATTAAAAACAACAGAGGAAAAAAGATATGCACAAGTGTGAGTGATTGTGTCGGTATAGGGTGGGTGGAGATATTTACTCACCTTGCTTTAGTCTGGCTCAGTTTCATACAATTAGGGCTCCCAGTGAGAATGAATCTCACTATATGAGTGATGATCCAGTTGCTTATTACAGTGAACAACAAAATAAGTTTTTATTGGCTACCCAGATGAATGATGCCATTCTAAATCCAGTTGAATATACTGATTTTGAATCTATCCTGACACATCAAGTTATATAGGATATATGCATAATAATATAAAGAAGGTTAGTAAATAGCATATTTATATTCAAAGTAAATATTATATTAGTCATTTTTAGCATGTTGTTTACTAAACCAGCATCATTTTCAGCTCTGAGACCCAAGAAAGTTCTATACAACACAAATGGATTCATTTTAACTCTGAACTTGCTGTCAGACATCAATTCTTTGATTTCAGGTCCAATAAAATTGTTGGCTTTCAGTTTTTTATGTACCAAATTTCATGTATTAGGAACTGCCAGATGCCACTGATTATATGAAATTTTTCAAGAAGCCAAGTTTAATGTGAAGAGGTGAAAGGAAGATTTTTTGGTAGGTTTACCAGTGGCATATACTGTACAGGGGTGTCCCCTTGGTGTAATTTTTAAAGAGCTTGACTGTTGCCTCGAAGTGAGCAAGTTCAAATTCCAGTCATGTTATTAACTTTGGGAAAGGTATGTAATCCCTTATCCCTCTGCCCAGCTATAGGTTAAATAGTATCACTGTTGTTCTATAAGGATGACTTTAGTATTAAATAACCCACAAAGAAACCAAACCTGTATAATATACCAAGTCCTGGTGTGCTTGAACAATTCTGAACATAGATTCAGAATAAGTATATATGATTAAGTGTTAAAAAAAAAAAAGAAGCACTATTTAGACCAGCAGCAAAATCTTAGTTGCCCAGATTAAACAAGGCTAATCTCTTTCTCTTCCAGCATATCCATTCATATGAAATGTATCAATACATACAATAGTTGTGCAGTATTTGATAGTAATTGAATTTAATGTTATTTTTAATGAAATGGGAAGAGGGATTTGACTCTCATTAACGAGTAACTCAATTTGAGGTTTCACAGAGACACTTTCATATACCATTCAAAAGTTTTTTTTTACAAAATTTGTTTTTGATTATACAAAAAGTCAAACGTGAAAAAAAAAAAAAAAGAAATGTTTAATTTTCACAAAATGTTTCCAGATATGCATCATGTTTACAAGGCACATAAGTTGTTTTTTTCAAATAATTGTGATTACTTTAAAATGTATATTTTTACAAAATCTCATATAACCCCATTATTTCTCTTACATAGCCCAGTTTAAAAAATCCTGATCTAAGCTACATAGTAAAAAGTTGTGCATTGAAGAAATATGGGGATGGGGAGACAAACTAGAAAATTTTATTCCTGATACCAAAGACTCACCCAGCTCTGTGAGGATTTTTTCCTTCACTAAATATGGTGAATTCTCTTTGGTGTTCTTTCACAATTCTGGTTTGGTTTGGTTTGGTTTCTTTGTTTAATGGCATATCAACTCTTTTTAGGTTATTTAATGCCAAAGCCATTCTCCTAGAAGAACAGTAGTGGGACTATTTAACCCATAGCTGGGAGGATAAGGGGGTTCATACCTTTCCCAAGGGTATTTGCCCGAAAGTGAACGTAATAGTGCGACTGGAGTACCAACTCACGTACTACGATTCCGCAGTCCATCGCTTTAACCATTACATCATGAGGACACCCCCTCACTTGCTGCCCAAGTGTCCACAGAAATTAAAAATTATGGGGAATGTTTTTAAAATTGGCTGAGTATTGTCACTTTCAGAGAGGGAAAAAAAAGAGTGAATGAGTCAAAACATAGAAACGTCTGTAATTAATAATTGTATTAAAAGAAGGAAGAAGAAAGTGACATTAGGAATGAACAACAAGGTGAGAGAGAGAAAAGAGGAAAGATAAGTAGAAAATTGGGAGAAGAAAGAGTGATGAAGAGGAGAAAAGAGGAGAGGTGAAATAAGTTTGATGTCAGATGTTTACCAAATTAACGAGAGAGAGAACAACAGAAAGAGATGATGACAGAGGTAAATCAGATGAGAGAGATATAATTAGAGAGTGAAAGAGTTTTAAAATAATTTTCAAAAGAGAGAGTGAATGAAAAAAATGTTTACTTAGGGAAAATCTGAACATTTGCAGCAGAGAGGGAGAGTAATAAACAAAGAACAGGCAAAAAAGGAAAGAGTTGGTACGAGAGGGGGAGACAGGTACAGAAAGGAACGGACCAAAATTATATCATTTGTTTATTTGATCCAACAGGACACACAACACAAAAAGACAAGTTATACAATTTTGCAGTTTAAAACCTATCAACTTAGATCCATGAAAAATGTGGAGAGACAGGATATTTATTTTGACCCTTAACCCCTGCACTTTCAAGATGCAAGACTATGACAGAGTTTCGGTTTTTTTTTGTTTTTTTTTTGTTAAACATTTGCATTTAGAACTTTCCAGATTTCTCAGGATTTTGCTATAAGCCCTGATCCTCCCCTTCCAAAGCACTGAAGAGCTACTATCTGGGAGGTGATGGGGTAGCAAGAAACACCCACCTACACACCATTTCCTCAAATGGAAAAGTGAGGTACCAAATTTAGTATGCATATTTATTGGACCTATGTGAATGTTTTAACATAAAAAATAATTGTTCCTCAAGGGGAAAGGGTAAGGTCTTTAATAATAAATGATAATCAGTAAGAAGATTATAAAAACAAGTAGTGATCCAAGTCTTGACTGCCTACCCATCATAGGCAGGTATTTAGCTAATACCTACATGTATATATTAATGCTTTGCCATGGAACAATGATTTACAGACCAGTTTTGGAGATCTTTAGCACTGTAAGGAGTTCCTCCCCATATTTGTGGTCTTGTGTCAGACTAAGTTTGTTAAATACCTATAAAAGCAGTACCATTGGAGAAGGTTTATATTAAGGTATGTATGTGTTTGCATATGCAAATATATGTATTTACCAAAACCTCCACTATTTTCACTATGGGCAAGATGTGACACAAAGTCAATTTAAGTAGAGTACTACTAGTTAGAATTAAATTTTTTCTTTCTCCTAGATTAATTACCTTACCAAGGTTAAAGAAACCAGTTGGTCCTCTTTACTCATAGCTGGAGAAAGAAGAGATGGATTCATGCCTTTTCCAAGGGTATTAGTGCAAAAGGAAAACACAAAAAGCTTTGTCTAAGATTTTAACACAGGTCACACACATTTCATTTCCTATGACAATAACCATTATGCTAAGCATGCTTCTTTACATATGCAGATGTTAGTTTTTTAGTTTAAAACTTTCAAACAGATTTTGTTTTAGAAAGACTGAAGAAAAAACTACAAATATTGATTCACTAAAAGCTCTTCCAGGAAACATTTGCTATGTGTTCTTCCTAACCTCCTAGTCTCCCAGCCTTGTGCACTCTCAATCTTAAATGTGCATAACATATAATTCAAAGTGCAGCCACTATTGCTCGATATAAGGTTATATTTCTCTAGAAACCTGTTTTGCAACTTCCAAAACTGGTTTGGCACGAGAAACACCAAGTGAACAAACTACTTTCTTTTATTTCTGTAAATATTTACCATTAACATGAAAGGTTGTCTGCCATAGGAACAATAAGACTTACCTGGCAAAACATGTCACTTATGAATAGTTTCACTAAATAAACATCAAAGAATTTCTTCCTATCAAAATCTCAGTGCATATACACAAAAACACTATAAAATGTTTGAGGAACATTTTTTTTTTTATAAAGTTGTTTGGTCCCATATGATTTAAGAGATTTTTAGGGTACCATACTGAGTTCTTCATAGAATCTGTAGAGGAAGGGGTATTACTTAGCCACACCTCTCTCTTCCAAAAACAATACTGGTTATAGAAAATAAACTAAGACAAGTGTAAATTTAAAATTAATTATAGAAAAAAAAATTCTTTGCTTCAACAGAATTTACTTTAAAACATTTAGATTAAACAAGTCTCTTCAGCAACTTTAAACATTTTGTTATGATCACTTGATCTTACCTTTCATTTAGATCAGGACTCCCTAAATTTTTTACTTGATGCAACCCTTCTAACCTAAACATCCCATTAGTGGGGATTAGAATACACTGACTGTATCCTCTATACAGGAGTAAGCCCTCCCCCACTAAAAAAAAGGTGTATTCTGAGTGTGACACTAAACTGCATCTGATGATGAGACTCCAGTTCAGGAAATCTGGAAAGTGTGGAGTACTACTTTATCGTCATTACTTACAGATCCATTCAGATCCAGAGTGGTAGAGTTTGTTAGAATCCTATTTGTGGATTGAATAGATCTGTTTGAAAATGATTCATATTCAGTAGGAATACTTAATAGCATATATTACTGGAAGCTAAATTTGTTTCCTAAAGATTATTATTAGTTACTTGAAAGCACATAACTGTTGCTAACAAATGACTACTATTAAATAGAAATAATTACTTGAAACCATAATTATTGGTGTTAGATAGAAATACTCAAAACCATACAACTGTGTTCAAATTATTTGTATAAAATAGGATTACTTGATATTGTTAGAAATTTTTAATTCAGCAGTTAATGTCTGCTCGAATACGATTGGCTGTTTTGAGATTGTACCATTATCCCCCGCCCCTATTGTTATTTAAGTAAGACCCACAAGAGTTCTCCCTCATCTTTTGGTTTTTTTTCAGCATGACCAGAAGACTCTGCAAAGCTTGCTCTTTTTTGCTTTGCGAGCTCTTGTTTATTCGCCTTTGACTTTAGGCAGTTTTTCTTGAGCAAAGGTGGCTTCAGTAAAAGGCCCATTAGTCGCTTAGGCTAAGCCTCTTTTCCTTACAGGGTTTTTATTGTTACTTGGTGAAACAATAAGCCTACTGCAGGCTATTTGTGGTTTTGGTATGCTGTCCGCTTCAAAAGAAAGTTGAGTCTCAGGTCTGGAGGTGGTATTATTAGACTTTTGCCGACAAAGGAAGCTGTTGGCCGGGTCAGAAAATGTGGTAAAAGTTTCTATAAGCTCAACAGAAGAAAATTCAAGTTGAAACAGAAAGACATTCATCTCTAAGAGGAGGAAGCAGTAGTCTACTCAAAGTTCACTAAAAGAAATAGTAAACTTTGTTTTCAATAAATCTACACAGGAAACTAGAAGAACATGGTTGTCCAGGTTAATTCTACAAAAGGTGTCTCCAAGAAGAAGAATAAACCCTAAAAACAGGCTTCAAAATGAACTTTGATATAAAATACCAAAGAATGGTATTTTATCATTAACAAAGATAAACGGACAGTAGGTGGTTAATGGCATTGCTTCAAGCAAGTCAGTCATTATATTTCTTTATACCTTTCTTTTTTGTTGTTAAAATATTGTCATTTCTTTAATGTATGTTATTTTTGTTACCTTATTCAATGTTTTCAACAAGCATTGAGAAAAATATGCAAAGCCAGATTTTGTAAAGTTTATTTCTCTTGAAATAAATTATTTTGTGGGAATTAGTTGTTTTGGTTTTGAAGAAATATAGACACTTTTTTCAGGTAGCAAAAGTAAGCTTCCCTTTCCCCTTTTTTATCTGCTTTATTTTTATACTTTTCTCTCCTTCTTTGCCAGGCCTGACAGTTACTGGGCTGGGCAGAGATAAAGTTTACTTGATTTGGGTAGAGTTGTACTTAATAGTGACTAACATTTGGATAATTTTGTTAACTTTATGTGTGTTGGTTGTTGTAATTTAAGACCTAAAACCTAGCATATTTTTTGAATTGAGCACATTTCTCATAATATCATGCAACTGTATGTAAAAAAAACTCTTAAGAAACAATGACACAAAAAATGTAAATACAAATGTACAGTGAATGCAATTTCCTAACCTCTAAGCATAAAATAAACCTAGATGGTTGACATACTATCAAAATCAATCAATCATGGTAACCAAATTGAATTTCCTTTTACACCCACATAAATTAATTGAATATTAGATAACAAAACATAACTTAGTATTACAGGATGCCATGTTGAGAGGGATTGATTTTTTGAAAGTGTTTTTGGTTTTAAGATTAAAATTACAAATACAAAATGCAGAAAAGATATTATAAATGGAATATTGAATCATATAACATCCATACCAACAAATACCTGGCAATACTGAAAATGACTTAAGAGAAAATCCAGATCTTCTTGATCAGAGCAGGATTTTTCATTAATAATAATTCTATTCTTACCAAGAATAAGAATTAAAATTTCAGGCATTGTATTTTAATTTTTCATTATTTTTCTATAAATCTATATTTCTATTGTTATTATTAAATAATCTTTTTTCTTCTTTCTTCATAACCTATTGTAAAAGGGGATATTTTAAAATTCAGTATTTTTATAAAATAATTTGTTTAAAATTTGCACTTTCCACTTCAATATTATTGTTCATTTAAATGATTTGTATGTTTTGAATAGGTTGTATATGAATGACACATCACCTAGTAACCCTTACAACCAGTCAGGCATACTGCAAGGTGTACAATATCTGACAACTAGTCTACATGATTTTTGTTCTATTATAAAGGGATTTATAAATACAAACTAATAAATTCGCCCGTTTGAAACTCTATGCTTTTATTTACTCAGCCAAAATTTTATTCATCACCAGAGGTCTATATTCTGAGAAGCTAGGAACTACAAGTACATACACTTAGGTTGCCTGAATTTCAGCCAGGGAATCCCCATTTCTACATTACTATTACCTATAAAATCTTGTAATGTTATTTAACAGCTTCTCAACATTAAATTCTATATTTCTAGCCAAGAGCCCAGATTAGTCCACTGGTATGGGGAGCTCAGGGATCTAAAGGTTGGTCAGTACTTCAGTAACAAAACTATTGTGACATACCATTAATAGATTACTTAAGGAATTAGCATATTTATTTTATTAATATTAATGTCTGGATTACTTCTAAACTGACCTTGTACATGAACGTACTTAAATCATTCATAATGAGCCAGATGTGACACAGGGTCAATTTTTAAGTGGTATTTAATAGGTTTGAATTCAGTTTTCCTTTTCCTAGACTGGTTGAAGAGCTCAGTCTGCCCTACTATCTATTCATAGCTAGAGGAAGAATAGTTGGATTTGTACCTTTACCAAGAGTATTAGCACTACAAGAAATGCAAATACCCTCATCCAGTATTTGAACTAAGGTTGCAGCATCCATTTCGAATGACAATAATAAGAACATTTTTAAATAGGCAAAAACTCATCAAGAAGATTTTGTTTTGATATCATCACTTTCAAATTTTCACTAACTCATCTAAAAGATTTCATCTTGACCTCATCACTTCATAATAAAAGTTCCTCAGCTGTGCACATATTTAGATTTTAAAATTAAAAAATTAAAGAATTCCATATTGTAGCTTGAAATGCAGGATTTTAATCTAGCTTTATATAATCTGATTTTGTTATGAACTAAAACAAAAAAAGATTAATATATATCATTGATTTGAAGTTTAAGCAATTCATTATTACAAACTAGGAAGAAGAAATTAGCTGAAAAATAAAATTATTAGTTTATTGTCAATAGAAAACTTTTTTTGTTTGTTTTTTCAAAAACTATGCCAAGTACTTTTCATTCATATTTTTTAACCCTAAGATCCCAGAGACCCCTATGTCCATGAAGCTTTTTACCATGGATATCTGATGAAAAATAGCTGAAAATGTAAAATGTTGTAATCTATTATTTAAAAACACTACATCATTTTATAGGCAAAAGCAATGTACAGGGTGTGAGGGTTAAATTGTTGTCATTTTAAATTATTAATTTTGTGAATGTGCTTTATTTGTTTCAGACTCATTTGGGCAATGTCTATGAGCAGAGCAGCACCATGATGCAATTTATTCTTCCAGAAGTTTAGAAACGGCATACTGTACTGACATTCATGCTGAGATTTCACAGTGTTTGGGTGTCAATCAGAGGACATTCATATTTGTATAGATGACAACAATCAGTCCACATTATGGTGTTTAGGGTGGTCACTAATGATTGTGATGTTATGCTTCCATTCAGCTTCCCAACATAGTGCTTCCCTAGATCAGGAGGGTAGATAACTTAGTGCCAATTTGAAAGTGATGATGTCAAAATGAAATCTTCCAAATGAGTTAGAGACCAATTTGAAAATGATATCATCATGAGGTCAGTTCATGACAATTTGAAAAAAATAAAACCTTTTTCTATTGAATTTTTCTAGTTACTGAAACTAAAAATTCATCCTAGGGGTAAAATTTGATGATGTATGGGACATGAAAAGAAATATGACTATGCTGCTTCATACCATGTCAAAAGAGAAGTTTGAAAAGTGCTTCAACCATCAGGAAACTAACTGGAACAAGTGTAATGAATGTCAAGTGGACTCATTTGAAGAAAATAAATGTTTCATTCATTGTTACTTTCTGTTTTAGCAAAGACAGAAAAAAAATGATATCTTATGTCATCAAATAAAATAATGTGTCTCCAGATTTTGATTTTTTAACAGGTATGAACACACGAGCACAGAATTTTATGTTTGTGCAAACACACACACACACCTGTATAGTGGGAGGTTATTGGAGGAATTCTCAAGTAACAATACATAATGTTATTACCCAATTAAGTATTCAAGTTCCACCTCTAGATTTTGCATTCCTACTGTAAATATAAGGAACCTAATCATTAGAGGCCAACCCTAAACTGACACACAGGGAAGAAGGAAAGGCAGACAACAAAACAGGGTGAGATTCAAATGAAAATAAAAACCTTGATTATACCCAGTTTGAAATAGTGTGGATAATTAGCTTATCGACGATAATGCACAGGCAACAGTCAGAGTGACACACAAGGCACAGAGTTTTGAATGCTTGCACCCAACAAGCCCATTATAAGATAAAGGAGGGAGGGTAATTTGGTGCAGGGGTAAAGGTAGTGGGTAATAAAAGGTATGGAGAGATGTTGGTCAAGAATGAAATTAAGAAATGGAAGGTGTTAATATATATGTTTGTGTTTACCTATGTACCTAGAGAAAAATGGGAACCAACCAAGCCTATCAAATGTTGGGAGTGGGGTTACTAGATGGAGATGGCAACCATGGTGTTAATGAATTTCCAAAGCAGAAGCAACAATATATGAAACCCACTTTTAAACTACAATGGTCCATTCATCAGAAGAAATTAATTGTTATGCAATATTTAAAATATGTAACCAGGAACAAAAAGTACTGAGAATCAATAGGTATAAATCCACCAAGGATTCAAACCTTTAAAAATGTGAGATTGTATCAATGGTGATCTGTACCAAACAAAACAAAATTAAAATGCTTATCTCACAACTCATCAAAAGGAAATCCATTCCTCACTAATTGCATCATTTAGCCTTATGTCAAAAGTGACCTGATTCCAATCCCTTCCCTCAATAGTTCCTGTCACTCTTAGACAAAGAAGACCAACTCCCATAAATAAGTTAGATGTTTATAAGATTGTTTACTAAAGATATCATCATCATATTTGACCTTCATGGTAATTGAAGATGAGCATGGTTTCATTTAAAGACCAAATGTCTGGAAACAAATCAAAATACAATGTATGACCATGGCATACTACATGTTACATTTTGCTCTTTGCACTCCATATTACATTATGTTGCTTATAACAGAGCTATACTTCAAGCATTGATTTCAAAATAATCCATCTTCTAGACTGATTATAAACAAAGGCTAAAGAATCCAATCAGCCTTGATATTAGCATAATAGTTATTGTCATAGGAAATGGAATTAGTGATCCATGTTCAAATCCTGTACAAGGCTGTTTGCATTTAACTTCACTCTAATGCCCTTGGACAAGACATGAATCAATCTATTCTTCCTCTAGCTTTGGGTAAATAGTAGGGTAGACTGTATTCTTTAGCCCTGATAAATCAACCAGTCTAGAAGAAAGCAAACTATGAATTCAAACAGCTATACTTAAAAATTGACTGTGCTAAATCCTGTCCATAGTGGAGGACTAGGATGAAAATACATATCTTGATATTTTACTAATAACTGAAGAGAGAAGACATGGATTCATGCTTTTCCTAAGTATAAAGTATTCTTTAGTATAAAGTGAACATGTCCTTTTCTCAGCCACAGATTGAACTCTCATTTCTGATTTCATTCTCTATACTTTTATCTATTAAGCCATATATAGTTGGCTGTATAAATACTTATACCATAAAGTTTATAATGCTATGTACATATATAGCCATATTACAGTTTTAATAACTTTAGCCAGTAAAGAATTTGGAATCTTCATGATGAAACCTTTACAAAATTTTACTTTAAAAATTGAACAATTTCATGTGAACTTTAAATCATTTTTTTTCTTTAATTTGAAAATGGGAACTTGTGATCTAAATACCCAAATTTTATTAAAAAGAAATGAATACTGAATATGCCAGCCAACAAAATGCACTCTTAAAAAGAAAAAAAAACATTGTTTAGTGTCCAGTACACTGGTATGATAACTAGGTGGCTAGGCATTCCAGTTGTAATGCATAAAATTTGCTGTGATAGGCCATCATAAAAAAAAAAAAATTCATACCATCATTCTCTTTATTTGTTCCTTCAAAGCATCTTGCAAGGCAATAGGGATTAATCAGCAAAGTCTATTTCCTCTCCAATATACAGCAATAGAAATTACTTGGCAGTACTTATCTCCTCTCCAATAAGGGCAATAAGGATTACTTGGCAATATGTATCTCCTTTCATAGATGATTTTTTGGACTGCAAAAAGCAGTTCTTAAAACTATAAATTTTACACTTATATAGTTCAATAGGAAAAAAACAGTCAACTTTTAAATTATACAATAAATACTGCAATGATATGTCAGAGCACTGGTGACCACCACCAACAACAGGTTTTGAACACAACATATAACACCCATAAAATATTTCTGAACAAAGGTAAAAAAATTAAATACTAATTTCTTAAAAAATAAAAAAAATAATAATAATAATACACTCTAATCTTAGCCAAGTGATTGCAAATGGACATTAAACAAAAAAAAAGATAATTTTTTAATTTTACAAGTTATATTAAAATAGTTGGGTGACTGAAGCTTTATTTACCAAAAGAGAAATGAACAAAGAATGAAATGTTAATTTTCTTCAAAATATTCTTGCCCAGTCAGCTGGGACTGTAGAATACACTCTGCTTCTCTGCAGAGGGGTAAGACCTCCACCAACGAGTGTCCTGGATATGACACTAAACAATCTGATGGTGAAGTTCCAGTAATGCTGGAGCTTTGGGGAATGCAGAGTATCCCTTTATTGCCACTCTGGCTCAGAGTGGTAGCACCTGATATCTATAAACCGTGGTTTCTTGGGTTTACTGTTTTTTGCATTTAAACTGCATATTTATGCTAAACTGAATTGTTTAAAATAGAACAGTTTTGACATTTAAACTGTCTACTTACACTAAACTGAATTGCTATAAATAAAACTGTTTTGACATCTGTTAAGATGAAAATGACCTTCATCTTAACAGTAACAAGTTTCTATGTTAAATCTTAACAGTAACTCAAGTTTCTGAGTTTAATTTGACAAATTTTTAAAAAAGAAAAGAGAGTCTTGAAAAATTCCAAATGATTTCAATAGATGATAAACTAATATAAAAATTCATTTCCTTTTTTTTTTTTTTTTCAGTTCATTTCTTCTATCCAATATATGCTAATTATGTTGCTTCAACTATATTTCACTTTTTGTTTTAGTTTATAACAAACATCAGGTTATATAAAACAATATTAAAATCCAGCATTTCAAGCGAATCACAAGTTATAGATATACTGAGATTACTCGCTTAGCGACGGTTAATACAAGGTGGGAACCTTTAATTCGTTTATTTTAAAATTTAGATATATGCACAACTGAGGAACAACAAAGTGATGATGTTAAAACCAAAAGATGAGTTAGTGACAATTTGAAAAAATTATGATGTCAGCCTCATTACTAGTTGAACAAAATGTTTTTGTCAAAACACTGCATTGCATAAGTGCAACACTCATTAGTAGAGGTGCCCATGGTGTAATGGTTATCGTCATATGAAATGTACATAGTGACACAAGTTCAAATCCTGGATGAGACTGATTGCATTTCACATAGCACTAATACCCTTGGGAAAGGTATGAATCCAATTATTCTCACTCCAGCTATGGGTAAATAGTAGGGCAGACTGGGTTCTTCAGCCTTGGTGAGGCAACTAGTCTAGGAGAAGGAAAACTCTGAATTCAAACCTGTTAAACTCTGCTTAAAAATTGACCTTGTGTCATATCCTGCTTGAGCGGAGGGGTTGGTAAATATGATAAGTGCAACACTCATTTCTCAGTAAACCCCCGAGCTCCATGCAACTTTTTTCTTGTTTCTGAAACTGAAAGTTCTTCTCAAGTGTAAGAGATTTGAAAATCTTAAAGGACATGAGGAGAAATAAGACAATGCAGCTTCACACTGTATCAAAAGAGAAGTTTCAGATGTTATCAAAGGGGAGTATGGAGGGTGCTGCATTCCTGTTGGTTGGTTGTATTTTATGCCATATCAACCCTGGTGAGTTATTCAATGTCAAATATTATATATATATATGATATGAAAATGAATAGTTTGTAGGTAACATTTTTAAACAAGCCAGAGCTCATTTGTTTACACACAAATAGTTTCAAGTAGAGTAAGCGATGAAAGACTTCTATCTGACCCATTGATGGAAACCTAACGGGTGCTATCACTCCAGGTCAGAGTGGACCTGAAAGTAGTGGCAATGAAGGGGTATTCCACATTCCCCAAACTCCAAAACTGGAGCCTCACCACCAGATAGTTATATCCAGGACACTTGTAAGGGAGTCTTACCCCTCTAAAAAGATGCAGTTGGTGTATTCTACAGCCCTTACTCCAGCTCATTTTACCCCAAAAGTGCTGACACTGGTTTCATAATGTTTTGGGGGGGTGCTTTTTTTCAAATTGGCACTCACTCATCAAGATTTGGTGTCAACATCATCACATTATCATATAATCTCCTCAACAGTTACACATCTTTAAGATATTTAAAGCTTCTGTCATAATACTTTTTGATCACCTTGTTGGTGAAAATTCAATGTAGCATTTTTTATGCTAACTCTGTATAAAATCAGTTTGTATGGATGCAGATTGTATTCTTAATAATCTGAGATGAAATAACTATGAGCCATTTGCATTAACATTCAGCTATGTCCAAATGAGTCATGGTTTAGAGAAAATAGCTTCCACAGTCTCAAAATACAATTAAATTAAAAGGTGAAAGGGTTTGATATTTACACAGATTAAAACTGGCTTTTAAGATCTTCACAACATTTACACAAATTTAAATCAGCCAAGTTTGAAACACAAGGCAATGACAACCAAATTGTGAAAAGGTTAAAGTGCCATGTCTATTTGTGCAGTCATTTTAGACAAAAATGGTGCTTTGACCCAAGTATCTAAAACTATTTACTCTTCCTGGTGACAGTGATAGAGACTTTTACAGTGACCAGATATTTTAAGTGAGGAAGGAAAGTATTACAATATGTGTTAAATAGGTGACATTCATAATCATATATCATTTAAGGAATTGGCAGTCTCATTAACTGATAAGAGTTTAAGCAATTGCTCAGCACTAATTTAATGACAATTGAAAAATATAAAATTCATAATTTGATTAAGGATTTTAATGTCATTATTAATCATCATTTTGATGAAGATTTAATTCCATATATATGAACTTTTCTATCTTTAGTTTCCTTTCATAGCATTTCTAAGGATAACAGGGATTACATGGCAGTGTACGTCTCCTCTCCCACAACCTATTTGGTCATTTGGGTTCGATACAGAATAATTCCTCTTCATAGCATCTCTCAAGGCATATAATGATATGTATACATAGAAATACAAATATGGAGAAATAGTAGATTTGGTAAATCCATCAAAATGTAAAAAAATAAGTGGATAAACCAAAAATCACTGACAACGGATTCAAAAACGATATTTTGTCTTTATTTCAAAAAGACTTCATTCTAAAATAAGGATGAAATATCATTCCTGAATCTGTAGTCAGTGTTTCAGTTTAAACACAAATATGTATTTATCTAAATGTAACTATGCACATCTTCACATATATAAACTTTACCAAAAATTTGTCATTATAATATCAAACTATTTCCAACAACAAGTAATTCATGTTCAGTCTTCTTGTGCATATCCTCCTGGCGTGTGTGAGTATATATATATATATATATCATGTATTTAATCTAAGCTTCTCATATTGCTTTTCCCACCTGGAAACACAGTAGAGGTACAATGATGTTTCCATCTATACTTCTTTTCACACCTTCGTCTCATTTAGGGAATGGGGGAGCAGATGACATTAAAAGCAGTCCACCAACCAATGGCAGGCATGGGTGGGATGGTAATGGATGGAAGGCTAACTGCTCTGATGGATGAGTCTGTATATAAAATAAAGGCCAATCTCTGACTCATTTCCTGGTTGCAAAACGTGTTTGTTTTACAACCAGACACACCAGTCAAACCAATGTGAAATTTATTCAACATCCCATACCTTTATCTGCTGACGTGTAAGTGTCTATATATATATATATATATATATATATATATATATATATATGTGTGTGTGCCTTGCATTTGTATTTTTACAGTGAATTATTATATACATATCTTCCAGGTTGCACATATCAATATTCGTAGATATACCTAATATGCATCTGTCACTCTACACGCACATACACATATTATGAACAGATATACACATAAAAATAGATATAGAAAACATCACAAAGAGAACTGATACCTATGAGAATCCTTTTAATATTTGAGAACCCCCTGACTCCCACCGGTGATATACTCAAGCAATGGTTTAACTCCCAATGTGTATTTATCTCCATAAAAATTGAACTCATATGGAAAATAAAAGAATAAACTATTCTGTTTCCTTGTATAACTTATGTTGTAGTATTATTCTTGCCATTAGATGATTTTTTTCTCAAGGTGTGAATTTTTATAGTTTTTCCCAGGCCACAGTATTCATCTGTATGCATATGAGTGGGAGGGGATTGTTTTCAGATACAAGCCATTCAAAAACAACTACAGTGAAATCTATCAATAATTCATTCTATTTTTGAAGGGCTCATATTTAATTTTTGTCAGAATTTACAAGACAAGCTTTTGCTTCTAATCTTTCCAACAAGTATCCTCATTTTCAGTATTTTTATCTTACTAGCTGTGCTCCCAAAATTCCCTTAGGTATATATCACATCTGATATCCTGTGTATATAGATGTTTTTTAATGCTGAGAACATCCCATTCTTTGGATGACAGGAGTTCAATCTGTGGGCTAGGCAGTACAGAAGCATACCAGCTTAATAGTGGCACCATAGGAAAGAAAAATTGACAGCAATCCTTAAGAAAGCTATCAAAAAGCATGAGAACAATATGCTTTGCTCATATGACCAAACAAAGAGTTCCATTTAAGATTCCCGAAAGATTAACTTGAATGCAATATACAAATAAAGTGAAAGTGAGAGGAAATAGTCAAAACATTGTGATATAAACAATAAAGATAAAGATGTTCATCAGAAACAACAACTGAATTCAATGCCTGCATATTTTATAAAACTTTATAATGCTGGCTACTTTGGGAATTTTTAACCCTTAGAACCCCCCTTCATGTTCACAGGCTCCCTCCATGTTCATACTACCCCACCAACACTGGTCTCTTGATTGAAAAATAACTGGAAATGTAAAATATTGTAATCATTAAAAGCAATATAGAAATGAGAATTTTGTACAGGTATATGTATGTCTAGATAGTGGGACAAATACTGGCTTTTTGAAAGCTGAGTGGTCGGTATTGGTAAAAATTTAATGAGAAAGATGACCTGTAGATAAAAATATAGATGGTTACTTTACTTTATTATTAAAGGAAATGAAATAATTTGCTTTTGTGTTAATCTGTGGAGAAGAAAATTTTCTGATTGCAATAATAATAAAAAAAATCAAACAAACATAAACCATTTTGGGGAGTTGGTATTCCTTGTATCAAGCTGTAAACTTATTGTATGTATTTACCCAACCCCTTCAACACGAGCAATGACATAAAGCTGGTTTGAATTCCGTTTTCCTTCTTCTTCTTCTATTCATAGCAAGGCTAAAGATCCCAGTCTGCCCTACTGGAGATAAATCTTCCACTACAACCAGGATGTGAGACAGAGTCAATTTTTTATAAGTGGAATACATCTGGTTAGAATTCAGAGTTTTCCTTCAAAACTGGTCGCTATGCCAAGAGCCTAGTCTACTGTACTCTTTACCCATAGCTGGAAGGAAAATAGTTGGATTTATATCTTTCCCAAGAGCCTACTGTAGTGAGATGACTAACAAGTTTTTATCAAAGAATATTCTAAGAGTCAGAGAAAGTTTATCAAATATCATAGCACCTACTGTACGGCAATAGTTAACAAGCTAATTTTAGAGACCATTCACTAAAGTTTGATTTTTACTGAAGGCTTCATTCTTCCAGGCAAAACTTAGTTTGATGCACATTTACAAACAATAAAATGTGCAAAATAAGTCTGAAAAATTGAATACTTATGTAATTATCCAACCCCTCCACCATGAACAGGATGCAACACAAGGTCAATTTTTAAACAGAGTCCAACTGGTTTTGAATTCAGATTTTTCTATCTCCTAAACAAGTTGCCAATGAAGAGTTGGATTCATGCCTTTCCCAATGATATAAGTGTTATGTGAAATGCAAACAGCTTTATCTAGGATTTGAACTCAGGTTGCTCAGTCCATTTCCTACAATGACAAATGTAATACCACAAGTGCCTCTTTGTACTCATATTGTAGATTGGAAGTTACTTTCTGCATTCTAAAAATATTTTACATTCAAAAATAATTTGTATCATTGCATAAAAGAATTCAAAATCATCTTCTCTATAAAAAAAAAATAATAATTTGTATTTTGAGAGAAATTCAGACAGACAAGCAGCACAATCATATTATTACCTAAATATTGAAAAAAAATTATAACAATAATGAATAAAATTTACTAAATTAGTTTGAAAAAAAACATTTTAAATAAAAAAAATTGAAAAAATAAAAAACAGAAGGAGAACGAATCCAAATAGCAAAGATTACTAATGAAAAGGATGTAAAATGATACAATGAATAATCTTTTCTTTTCTTCTTTAGTAATTTCAATTCAAAGAATAACAGGAGGTGTCCTAATGGCCACCAAACTAGAATAATACCCCAACAGGCTCTTCTGTTTAAAGTTGAAGATGGTAGGCATAGAACAAGACAGAGATACACTTCTCACGCCCACATTTCATGATAAAATAGCTATGAGTGTTTCAAACAATATCTACCTGACAAAAACTTTCATGTCTTTCTCATTTATTTGGATATCATTTTAGTTAAACATAATAATCATTTAAACCTATTGGGACAAAATAAGGTCAAGGTAATTCTAAACTAAACATTTATTTCTGGGAAACAAAGAAATAATGCATTTATTTCTTGACTGAAAATGCACCAGGTGAACACAGGCAAAAATCATTCATCATATATTTTTTTGTCAGGTTGATGACATAATAGTTTTTAAAAAAATCAGTTTTTTACATTATTCTGCAAATGACTTGAACTAGTAATCTTACTCTTTGCTATTTTTATCACGGTATTTCAGCAAATGCTTTTTTGGCTTTCTTAAACTTAATAAAAGCATTTTTACCTGATAGTATTCAATACAATATGGGTAGCTGTGCTCACTAGAACAAGGTGGAGCTTAGAATATGCTGACAGTATCCCCTTACTAACATGGCAGCCAACTCATCTAATATTCTAGTTGTTTTTCACTACAATAACCAGATGAGCATATTTCTTATTACAGTTTCTAAGCATCCAAAATGTTCCTTATGATCAAAATTTGATCACTTCTTTACAATATGGTCAAATGCATCTAATCTGAAAATCAGTTAAAAAAGAAGTGTCCTTGGTATGATACTAAACTGTATCCAATGATGAGGCTCTAGTTCTGGAGATCTGGGAAGTGTGGAGTACTACTTTGTTGTCATTACTCCAAGGCCCACTTTGACCGATAGTGGTAGTACTTGTTAATGCCACATCTATGGATCAAATAGATCTGTCTAATTATTTGTATTCAATAGAACCATATGCAAAAAATGTAAATATGAACATACAATGAATGCAATTCCCTAACCTCTAGGGATAAAATAACCCTAGACTAATTGACATGCTATTAAGATCAATCAATCAATCAATCAACAAAAAACAATGACCCTGACCCTCTATTGCTGAATAATAATATCTGTGTTTTGTACATATTCTTAGAAAATTAGATCCAGACATCAAACATTCTTGCAATTACCAAGTAGAACAACACAAATATTAACTTCTCAGAACACACACAAAAATAAATGATGATACTATACTTCAATTACGAAAGACCATGGTGGCTGTTTTGTTCTCATGAACATAGGTACCCATATAATTTTGATTTCTACATTAGACTTGTAGCCTTTTGTCAGAAACACATACGCAGGATCCTTCACCCTTCATATTCTAATATTTTTATCTCGCTCTAAAAAGAAAAAAAATTCTCTTTTCTTTTCCAGACAATTTAACATTTCTTTAATTCAAGGTTTTCCTCTTAAATGAAACATTTTAAAAGGTTTTTTATTTCTAGAGTTGAGCTCTTCAATTCTTAACCATGAAGAAAATATCAGCCAAAACATAGTAATAAAAACATAAATGAGGATAGTAATTTAAATAACTCATGAAATAATGACAATCATTCAGAAAATTTAAACAGAGTTATGGGGAACTTTTTACAAATATCTAACATAGTTCTCATCATAAATTTGGGGTTATTTAGAGAGAGAGAGAGAGATTAAGTAATGTAGTCTACCTAGTTATTACCTGTATAAAAAATCAGATATATTTGTATTTCAATGAGATTATTTTTTGTAGAAAAACTGTTGATTTCACATACTTACTGTTGGCCTAATGAGTAGAATGTTTGTCAATGGGCTGGGAGACCGGGGTTCAATCCCTGGTTAAGTCATACCAAAGACTTTAAAAATGGTACTTGATGCCGCCTTGCTTAACACTCAGCATTATAAGGTAAGGATCAAGAGTAAAGTGGAGCAATCCAGGGAATGAAGTAGTGCCTTCCCCTACACCTTGGTATAGTAGCTATTGAAAAGGGAACTTTCAGGTTACCCTCAACTGAGGTCGCAAACTTTACTTTTTTACTTACTGTAGATTAAGAAGGACTATGTTCAAATCTTGGATAAAGCTGTTGGCATTTCATTTTTTTTTTCAGCTAATGCCCTTTAGGAAAGGTATGAATCCATCTGTTCTCTCAACACCCACAACTATGGATAAGTAGTAAAGCAGACTGGGTTCTTTTGTTATATTTTGACCTTTGACCCGGCCAAAAATGCCATTCCAAGGTGATGCACTGGAAGGAAGTGACACATTCTAATGGCAGTTATGAGAGGAAATCACGTGGGCGGAAATTGGCTGATGAAATGGGATGAGCTAAAAAATTCCCATGGTACACTCATAGACTGATGCACCAGAAGAGAGTGACCTGTGAACTGCATGACAGTTATTTCCGCTTGATGACGATCAAACATGCGATTTCAAAGATCGAGTGGGCGTTGAACTATTATATAGTTCAGTCAAGACAGTTGAGTTCGACAGGCAGTTGCAGTAGAGTTGGAGACGAGATGTGGTAGGGAAAGCCACATCAGGCCAAAGGGGCCATTTGGGCCCTGATGAGTTGGGGTCCAGAGAAGATGCTGATGATGCAATAAAGAAAGCCATCACCCAGCAGAGTGGGCCCTGGGCCTCCGGTTGAGCAGCCCTGGAGAACGAGAAAGACACAACGTTGCCGGCCATAACAGTGGGGTCAAAATATTTAACTTGATATGGTAACCAGTCTAGAAGGAAAACTCTAAATTCAAATGTGTTGTACTTTGCTTAAAAATTGACCTTTGTCAAATCTTGCCATGGGGTAGGGTCAATATTTACTGCAGCTCAATTAATACCTTATGTTAATATAACAAAAAAATTTTCCCATTACTCTGGAGTGAGACCAGGTTTTATGAGATATATATATCTCATAAAACCTTATCTCAGTACAGAGTTATGGGGAATTTTTTTTGTTATACTAACATAAGGTATTAATTGATCTGCATTGCTTGAATGATTTACGTCCTTCTTTAACTTTTACTATGGAGGAAGAGAAAAACAATAAATTACCATTTTTGGATGTGTTGGTGGAACACTATTTGTCTGCATTCTTGACTTTTATATATATATATATATATAGAAAGCCTATGTTTACTGGTTGTATCTGAGTTGGGGTGCTTTTGCTTCTAAGTCAAGAAAGGTCAACTTGATTAAGTGTTAGTTGTCTAAATTTCTGAGATGAAGCTTGATTTTTATCATAGAGAGTTTTCGAACTATTGTCTTCATATTCATTGTTATTTCCACAACATTTCAGCTGATATGTCCTTCGTCCTTCTTCAGGTGTTTGTTGAACTCAGGAACCCACATGGAACTTTGAACTACGTCCTTTATTGAATCCATGGGGGTCTTCTGTTCTAATTCCATTAGCCATAACCGAGTACAAGTGTTAAGTATTCCTGTATTGTTACTCTCTTGCAGTCAGGATTGAACCTGCAACCTCCAGATGATTGCCTCCTTAGAAGTTTAGAGAACCAATGCCTATAACCATTACACTATGTGTCCAGCAGATGAAGACAATAGTCTGAAAAACCTGATTAAGTGTCTTACATTCAGGGCTTTAAAGGTTTGTTCAGATAGCAAGATTAAAAGTGAATTTGAGCAAATTAAAAATCAATTTTTGAGTAATGGGTATCCCGAAGAAATCATTGCTGATACTATTAACTTAACTGTGAACAAGTTCAGGAATGACAACAGGCCATTTGGCCCTTGTAAATGTCCAGTTTATGTTAGACTTCCTTGGATTGGTTCTACCAGCCAGTTAATTGCTGATAAGGTGACTTCCTCTGTTGCATGCTTTTATAATGTGGTTAAGGTTTGAACTATCTTTATTACCAAGTGTTGTCCAGAGCGGGCGTAAATGGCAATAGAAAAACTGCTTCTTGTATCAATCCAACAGAGACCACTATTGTTGGTTTCAGGGTGTATTGAGTTGAGCGCTCTCTCCCTCTCTCGGTAGCTGTTCCTTCTCTCTCGCTTTCTCCCTAGTTCTCCTTCCTTCCTTCCTTCCTACGTTCATTCGTTCGTTCGTTGAGTTGTAACACGTTCGTCAGGCAACTGCACTTAGAATCGATCTCCTTTCAGCCGTTACTGTGCGTATTTGTATGTTCGTAAGCTCTCGCACTAATTTGCATACGTGTACATTACCTCTCGCTGGTTCGAGATCTCCCCTCGTCAAATATGCTCGCGGCAGCCATATCGGTTTCTCTTCGACAAGCCAGACACGTTCGTGCGCGCTTCGAATGCCCAGGTACGTTACCTTTACACCAAGGACGCATTTCACTCTATCCATAAAGATGTACTCCCTATCTTTCAGCAGAGTAATATAATTTATAAATTTCAATGTTGTTGTGATGCAACATATATTGGGCATACTTTCCAATATCTAGAGTTAAGGGTGAGACAGCATGTTCTACAAAGAATTCATGATCATACAACATCCAGGCATTCACAAATGTTAGATTCTGCTATCTGCGAGCATTTGAATGCTATAAATATCTGTGTGGCTAATTATAATGACAAGTGCTTTGCTATTTTACACAGAGCAAGGACTAAATAACATCTTAATGTCCTTGAGGCAATTTATGTTTTGTTTAATCATCTACCTCTGTGTAAACAGAATCTAAAGCACTCATTACATCTTCTTGGAGATTATTCATTTTCTTTTCATTATCACCTCCTTTTTACTCATTTGTCATTTACATTTTGACTATTAAACGTCCTCTAGTTGTATCACTTGACAAATCACCGAATGAAAGAGCTCTAGTGTCTTCTATAATAAAATATTTCCTATTCAATTTTTTTCCACTTTTCTCATTTACATCGTGCAACTATATATGATTCCTTTAAGTATTTTGCTACACAAATTTGCATGTACCAATAATTCATATATATATTATAATGTAATTTTTTTGTAAATTTGCAAGTTATATCTTCAGTGTTTTCAATACATTTGTTTTCCATAATTTTCTTTATAAATCAAATGTAAAAGAAATACATTACATTTGATAGACTAAATAAAAAACATGCATAAATATAACAATGTTTAAGATGAATACAGTCGACCTTAGGCAATAAAACTTTATCTTAATCTGGATTTAGAAAGGAATTAAAATTCTGAATGCACAATAAGTAACAAGAAAAATGTTTGTCCAATACTCTTCTCTTTATTTACAAGTTTTGTTGAAAAAGTATCAAAACTGAAGCTGTATTTATTAGGACAGAAAGCAACAATGTATGAAAAATAAATTCAACCCAGTAAATTTTCACTTGGTCAAAGTGCCTTTGAAAATCTTCTTTTCATATGGTATGAAACTTCACCATAATATTTCTTTTAATGTCTTTCATATCCTCAAATCTCTTACCCTTAATATGAATTTTCAATTTAGGAAACAAGTTATATGGAGTTAGGTCCATGTATCATTGTAGAAAATGGAATCAGTCAACCAAGTTCAAATCCTGGATAAGGCTGTTTGTATTTCACTTTATACTAATACCCTTGAGAAAGGCATGACTCCATCACATCTCCTCCCAGCTATAGGTAAATAGTCAAGCAGACTGGGTTCTTTTGCTTTGGCTCGACAACCAGTCTAGAGAAGGAAAACTCTGAATTCATACCAGCTGTACTCCACTGATAAATTGAACTTGTGTCACATCCTGCCCTGCTCATGGCAGAGGGATTGGGTAAATACATATATGGAGCTAGGTTTAGTGAGGATGGAAGGTGCTGCATTTATGCAATCTTGTACTTTACTTTAAAAAATTCATTCAAAAGTTATTAAGAGTGGCTTCATAATTTTTCAAAGAGGCACTAATCTGTTAAGACATCATCACTTTTACTATATAAGTTGCTCACCCATATATGCCACTAGTTACTCATCTTACAGGTGCTACTGATGTAGTGTGTTTAGGGCAGAGCTCAACCCCCTCTGGTTTGAATTCGGATTTTCCTTTTCTTTGGCCAGTTGCTATAGCAAGGTTTAAGAACCCAGTGTGCCTTACTATTTACTCATAGCTGAAGGAAAAATAGTTGGAGTCATACCTTTCCCAAGGGTATTAGGGCAATGTGAAATGGAAACAGCCTTGTTCAGGTTGTCCACCTCCTATGACAATAACCATTATACGATGAGTGCCATTCTTAAAAGTCTCAAAAAACAAGGATTCTCCACTTTGTTTATTTTAAATGCATTTCATTCATGTCCATTGAAAGAATATTTCCTTTCTTAAAAATCCCAATCTTCATTTTAAAGTTTAAAATTGAAAGCTTCAGTCTCAATACTTTTTGATCACAAGTCATATACAGTTTATCTGTAGGTTTGTTTGAATTGTTCAACCTCAGGGATAATATATATTTGAATAATAGGAAAGTGTGTGAAATGGAAGCAAGCTACAAAGCTAAAACATTTTTGGGTGTCTCTTCTCAATCGAACTCACCAATGGACAGATGCCAAGCCAATAAAAAACTATTTGAAAATCAATAACTTATGAAAGAGAAAATGCGAACAGGTACTCAATCATTGATCAAGGAACTTATCAATATTCAATAAGATGCAAATCAGTTACTTTCATCATTTGGTTTAAAATTAGTTTTTTTGTGTTATGACTTAAAAAATATTCAAATATTCATTGGCATTTTCATATTATGCTTCTAACTCTGATCAGAAAAATGTCAGTCTTTGCAAATTCATTCAAAGAAGAAAGTTTTGGGGAGGCTTTTTTATGATTTGAATTAATCCCATTGTACCATGTTAATTATTTGTTTCTTGGTGGATCAAGGACTAAAGAGGAAGTCACCCAACTTAACAATTTTGATTCTTTCCCAACATGAAAAGTAATAATCAGTGGCACCAAAGACTGACAGTCTCCTTACTAAAAAGCACCCTTAAAGCATCACTAGCAAATACATCAATTACTACAAACATATCAATTCCAATATCTTATATCAAGAAAGCAAGCGGGGAGAAGTACCATTTTCATAGTTTCATGGACAGCAGAACATAGTAAATAGATCTGTAGCAAAATCTAATGCTATCTAAATCCCATTTACTGAAAGCAAATTCACTTAGCTCAATTTTAATATAAACAATGTTCATAATAAAAAGTGTGACCATTCAATTAATTGACTAAGTTACATGAACTAGTTATTTTTCTTAGCAACATGACAATTCCTCTGAGGTTATGTAAAGAAATTTTCCTTTTATATCAGTCCACCTAAACCAAATTTTAGAAAAACAGTTCCTAATTTAGAGTGAGTAAAGCATAAACTTTCAATTGGATGTTTTCCTCCAATTACTCAATACTTTATGGTAAAAGCTCACATTTTCTACCCAGGGTAGAAAATGTAGGCTAACTCTACAATTTTGCTGGATGTATAGGTTGACTCCCTATTTGGTATGGTGTATAGAAGACCTTCTGATTTTGCAATGTATAGGTTAACCCTTAATTTTGCAGAATGTACATTTGAACCCCTTCTCTTGCAGGTTGTATAGGTTGACCCTTTAATTTTGTATAGTGTATAGGTGATCACTCTTTGTTTTTGCAGGGTGCATAGTTGTACATGGAGTTAAATGGTCTCTCTTTTTTCTTCCACTGGGAAACTTATATAGCAGGAGGGCACAATTCAAAGCTAGTCAGGATTGGCTAACATGCCAGTACAATACTTAAGCAAATTATTACTGTAACACAATATACCTTTTACCCACTACAAACAGCCAATTATCAAAGGGACATAACTTGATTGTTCACTCAAAACTCACTAGTGAAACCTAGCAGAAATAACTTTAAAAAGTCAATTACCAAAAGGGTTTTAACTCAACACATGGTTTGTTTTTAATTCAGCATGTTTTTCTCTCCCATTAAATTTCTACTCTCTCAGAAGTGGGATAAGAGAGGCACTTTAAAGAAAAAATATTTACAATAAACATTTCATTTTAAAAAGCAAAACTTTCTATGAAATATTTGCCCTGTGATTAGGGGAGAGGAAACTCTGTAAATTACATTTATAGAACTTGATTCTACTTCAGTTCTTTGGAATATGTTGGCTTCATCTATCTCTAGTCTTAATTGATAACTTATGCTTTACAAGTTAATACTGGGCCATAAAGCCACAGAAGTAACCAAAAATATTTCCTATGCTAAAGATAAAGACAGTTGATTACAGTACAGTAATCAGATTGTTCAAGAAATTACAGACAGACTGCAAGAACTTTGATGATCAAGTAAGGTCATGGATTCCAAGGCTGTACTCATACATGTAAATTTGGTGAGTAATACTCAGAAAGTATCAGGCAAGTCCACTGTAGTATGTCACCTTCACAATCTCAGCAAAAACAGCAGGAACTGCCAAATTGTACTTCCCATTAAAAAAAAAAAGTACAAAAATTTTAACTCCCTCGAGTAATAATCCTTAATGGTAAACTGTTTTAGCTTCAAGTAAATATTTTTGATACGAATAATTTGTTGCGTTAAGTTGTGCTCCTGATATCAATTTCAAGTGAAGTCATTCACAGTGTCAGTTTCAGTTGGTCAGAACTGCAATCGTAATTCCACTGTTCACACTCACCAAAGTTGAAAAGAAATCTCTTACAAATGGCAGCTTTGCATGCCATGCACTGTGGATGCTTTGAGTCAGGTGAGTTTGAATGTTTATCGCTACACTCCCCACTGATCATATAACCACACGACAGTGAGGAGCTGGTTGTTTCACCCTTATACTCCTTCACAGTGAGACAGTCATGTCTTCTTCCCCAGTTGAATTGTTAGATATACTGGGGTCTGAATCATAGTCCATGAGATGAGAGGGATCAACAAAGGCCTGTCCTACACCTTCCTCTCTCTCAGATGAGGTGTCACTGCTGTTTGCACTGGAGCTTGGTTCTTGTCATTCATTACTCTCAGATGATGTGTTACTGCCATTGTCCACAGGCAGACACTCATCTCCCACATGTCAGGGTGTGCCAGTGACAACTTCTGACTGTGGACTAGTTATCCTAGTGACTTGACTAGTCATAAATTTTGACATGCATCATCTGTGTGGACTTTTTACCCAGACTGCATCTTCCTCCTTGTACTGAGCCAACATTGTCTGGTTAGGTGGGGGGCATAACATCAATTCCTTTTACTCAAATCTTGTACAAATGCAGCAGATTTGCACAGAAGAAGCAGATACATCATCCTTGGGTATGATGTTATACCAATATATGGCCTCCATAATAGGACAGCTCTTCTGTGCAGCAATTCATTTTACTGTCCAATGACACTTCTCTAAAATACCATTTCCAGAGAGTTTGTACATGCAAGGTGGTTGGAATCAGATGCCCCATTCATCCACAAACCATCTGAATTACTGACTGCAGAAAAAAGTGTCATTATTGGCCAGGAGCTCCAATGGAGTGCCATGTTCGAAAAATACAGACTCCAATTACTGGATTACATGTGCAGCATCTTGCCAGACTAGCAGCCACCAGATCAAAACCACATGGGACCACAATCAATCGGGATCAAAAAGTAGTAACCGTTGTAGTGCATGATGTCCATGCCCAGTGGGCTCCACTGAGCTCACCCTTTTGCCATTGCAGCTGGATCTATTGACTGGCACTCCTCACAACTCTGAACAAATGATCTCACTATTGTTTTCAACATGGACAGATTAATCTTATGTGCAAAATATAATGCCTGCTTAACTCCAAAGTGCCTGCTATGTCAATGAATCTCAGTTGGCTGTGCAAGGCTCAGCTTTCTACAGCAAAAGCATACACCAGCTAAATAGGTTCAATTTTCTTCATATCATTGAGCCACCTCTGAGAAATACTATTAAGCAAGTCAGCTCAGTTCTGGTTGGATCTAACTAGTGCTATACCAACTCAAAATTTCTAGTCGTCACCTTTTGAGCATCTTCTTCACAGCTTTGGTGTTCAACTGAGACTTTCCTGTAAGGGCATTGGTCACCCAGTGATACACGTAAAGGGAGTCTGTGTTTACATGTAATACTGTGGCCTGCCACTTTAATACGATATGTTGGGTGTTTTTAATTGGCTGCAGCCAGCATGCATCTTCAATGATTGCTCTCTTAGCATCAAACACCACTCCTATAGCCAGCAAACTTGAATCCACCCACATGTCTAGCTTCTACCTGTCCACACACCATTCTCACTGGGCAGGATCTAGTTGCTGTGCCCAGGTAAGGGTGTCTGTTATCGTACATTCCAGAGGAGCATCACAGATTTTGTCCTCCCAGTTTTGCATGACAGCAGTGACTTGATATTTGATGAAGTCTGTTGCCACTCACAGCCATCCACACACAGGAAAATGCTCCACCAGTTGGCCACACATGGAGAAAACACCTCTCCTTGTCATACTCATAGGACTGTTCACCATACTACTTCCTTGTCACCATCACACTCAAACATGCTCCCCCAAAACTTCTAGTCCCAGCACTCTGGCTCTGTTCTGCAACTTCTCCAGATCCTTGCTAGTCAGTCCATAGAATTTGAGATGTTTCCACACATATTCTGCCAACACTACTAGTAAACTGCAAACACTCCCCTGATTAGGTTACATAATTTGCATACAGTTATATTTAAACAGATCTATTTGAACTATAGATGAAACCCTAAAAGGTATTACCACTCTTGGTTAGAGTGGACCTGGTAGTAATAGCAATGAAAGAGTACACTACACTCTCCAAACCTAGTTTTTGGCAAGGAGAGGGGGTGGTTATACTTCTGAAGAGGCATATACTGAGCCCTGCTGACAGGGCTACAAATTCATCTAATATTCCAGTTGGTTCTTACCACAATGACCAAATTAGCATATTTCTCTTCTAAATGTTCAAAGTACAAGTTCTTGATGATCAAAATTCTATCACTTTTCTACAATATGGTCAACACATACTGCAGGTCAGTAAAAAAAGAGATAAGAATGAGCAAATTTTCCAATGTCAAAGAAAATTTAATAAGCAAAAAAAGCAAAAAAGGACACTTTACCTTGAAATATTCTTCTTCTCGTTGCTCAAGTTTTTCTTTGCTGAGTTTGTAATCCCAGGATGGCCTTTTGGGAATGTCCAAAACAGATCCAGGTTGATAGATATCGGTTAAATCAACTTCCAACTCTTCCTGTAACATTCACAACATTCAAATGTTTAACAAATAGATTAATAGGAGAATGGCTTAACAGAATAACCATCATCTTTAAAAGTTTATTAATAACTGATATTGTACAGAGATGTTAGTTTTTGTATCCCAATGTGCTTCCATAATATTTTGAGAACAATTACACAGAATAATTTAATAGCATCTCACATCTTAAGAAATTTAATAATAAAAATATATTTGCAGTTTGTGATGTTTATCAGTTATTTGTTAAGCTCAGCATTTGCTCTTTACATGTCTTTAAACTTTGCCAAGTGATTCCAAATTTCCACTTGATTTTTAGTTTGGTGTTTGGTTTCTTGAACAGCATATCAATTCTTTACTTAATGCCAAAACTTGATTCATTTGTAAATGTTTAATTCTAATCACTAATATTTTCAATGTTCCATTGCACATTTTTGTCTATAATCATTTGTTTGACACATTTGAATGGTTTCAGGTATTCCAATCTAATACAAACAATTTTATGCACAATTATATGATTAAAAATAACTATTCCAATTCAATACCATTTTTCTCCTTGTTATATGGTTTAAGCATTCCTAATTTATCTGCAAGCAATTATGTGATTTCAAATAACTAATAATAATAATAATTCTTAGTAAACAATCATAGCTTCAAGTGACTATTCTTATTACAAATAATTTGCATAGACTTATTTAGTTTTAAGCATTCCAGTCCAATACAAATCATTTTCAAACAAATCATGGAGAAATGGCAATGAGGGGGTGACTCCACACTCCTCAGAACTCCAGAACTGGAGCCTCACCACCGGATATTGTTTACTGCAATACCCAGTAAAAAAATTGTTTTTTTAATCTCAGACCCAGTAGCATTAAGTCTTTCTCTTTTCACTCACATAACAATTTTTTAAAATTTCCCAGTCTTTCTTGGCTAATAATAAAATGTCTTTAATAACTGACTGTGAATTTACTAAATAGTAAAAATGTAATCTTTGAGTTCTCAAATTTTTAACAAGATTTTTATAAATATTCTAAATTTCATTTTCTGGAATTAAGGTAATCTAGTATAATAAAACATATGTATTTGGACATTTAATTCTTGACTGAATCAAGGTTTCAAGGGAGATAACTTTAGAAATAACTATTGAGTTACTTCCCTTGATCACACCATTTACAAAGGTTACATTGTTGCTGAATAGTGGTTAGCCAGTTAATTTAAATGACCTTAACTGTGGTGAGTTTTATTCTTACTGGGTGCCCAAGATTTTCATCATGATAAATTTTCATAATTATATGATATGAGATAACACTTATGATCAGAAAAAATGATATTTAAATGTAAATGTAACTTACTCCTTCATACTGAAACAGGAAATAAAATAGAAACAATGATTTTTAAAAACAATAAAAATATACTTTTTAATAATAAACCAGTGGTTTTATGTTAAAATTAAACTAAAATGAACAAATGAATCATTGTTGGTTGGTTGGATTTTACAGCAAGTCAACCATTGGGTTATTTTATGCCGAAGACATTCTTTATTTCATTCCTTTGAGTATTGAGTATAGTTGGAAGGGTTCAGTTGAATTCAGCTTTTCTGTTGATGGTTTTGGATATCTAAGAGTGAATATGGGTATCTTTTTACAGAGAAGGCTTATCTTCTTGATTGGAGGTTGATTTTTTTGGAAGTAGATTATGTTATTAGGATTTGCCATTTCAAATAGATCTTTTATGTTTTTTATGTTGTAGAAAGCTCTCTGAATATTGGTGAGATTTTTATATTCCATCAAAATGTGTTTCACCATGTATGGCTTTCCACATGTGCATTTTGGTGGCAGTTCCTGTTTCAGTATGAAGGAGTAAGTTACATTAGCATGGCCTATGGTTAAGAGTGGTCTCTTATCTTACAAGGATCTGGTTTTCTTTCTCTTAACATGGGTTGTATTTAATAAAAGTTGTGGTTATCTCCATTCCATAGCTGTTGCCAGTTCTTGGTCAGTATTTGGTTGATTTTAGCTTTTATGTCAGTGTATGGTATTTTGGAGTTCCCAAAACAAAAGTAATGATGTGTCGATAAATTAAATAATTTTGGGAACCTGATTAGACCAAGTAGACATATGTTGTGTATTTTCAACTACATACATGCATTTGTCCCTCACAAAAATAAATCTTGTGTTTGGAGCCAGTCACATGACATGGATACCTATATAGCCTGGGCCTTTGAAAGCTTTCTCTCACGTCTGACTTACAGCAAGACACTATCTCATTCTTTGCTCTCCTAGCTAGCCACACATAGCTCAAGACAACATAACAGCTTTCACTCTCATTCTCAATTCTTCCCTGCAAGCGACTCATAGCTCCAGACATTTCACAATGTACAGATATAGACAACAGCCAACATGGGAGAACATACAGCCAGCAAAAAAACATTTATTACCACAATGAAATTGGTATGTTTACCAAACTACAATATTCTGAACATCGCATGGATATCAACATCACCTCACACATACAGATATACACTTTCAGCTAGTAGGCAGATGAATACTTCGCTGCAATGTACTTTTTAGTTTTTCAACACACATATGCACAGATATGTTCAAACGAAACACACTTACATCACATAATGTTTGTATCAGTCACACTCACACATACACGAATACCAAACAAATAATATCCAAACATTTTTTCTTCCTTTGTATTGTTTTTGCTTAATTGTTAGTATATAAAATTGTCTCATATGTTACCATGTTGCGAATTTTCTTTTGTTTGCATTACACTGCATGGCATGCAGAATGAAAGGCACATCCAAGAGAGAAAAAAGAAACATGACAGCCCTAACACCTCAATTTAAAACAAAATGCAGCCTCAAGTGAAGAGAATTTAAAAGAGTGGTGTATGCAAATTTTTTTGAAGTGGGAATATCGGCAAGCATAAAACGACACATGCGGGAGAAAGGAGTAGTGCTGCAGATGCAATTGAGTGAAGATGTGATTTTTTTGTTGGCAGAGTTGAATAGTGAAGGTGTTTTTTTTTTGTTAGCAATCCATATTTACCCTCCCCCCAACACTCGGGCAGGACATGACACAAGGTTAATTTTTAAGTGGAGTTTAACAGGTTTGAATTCAGAGTTTTCCTTCTCCAAGACTAGTTTCCTCACCAAGGATGAAGAACCCAGTCTGTCCTACTATTTACCCATAGCTGGAGGGAGAATAATTGGGTTCATACCTTTCCCAAGGGTATTAGTGCTATGTGAAATGCAATTAGCCTGGTCCAAGATTTGAACTCGTGTCACCATGTCCATTTCCTACGACAATAACCATTACACCATGGGCACTGTTAGCAATCACCCAAATCGATTGCAACCAGTTTGAGGATGAACAATTAGTTTGTTTAGTTTTATTTTGTTTATGAAGTCATCGTAGAATGTAAATGAAGGAGATATTTACTAGTTTGTGTAGTGTTGTTTTGACAGCAATCGCTTGGAGTTCAATGTTCATTTGGTGTTGAAGGGTCTTTCCTAATTAGGATCAAGACATCTCCAAAGGCTCTGTTTTGATATTTATTCATGCGACAATATTGATCATAGTTTTTAATGTTGAGTTAGTTTGTGTCTTTGAAGAATGCTTCTTGAAGGCACACTAGTTTTGGGATATGGCTGGTCAAAAGTTCTTGCAGTTCTTTGTAATTGACCTGGATTCCTCTGCGGCTTCATTTTATAATGGTTGTAGTTTTCTATGGTGAATTTTGATGAGTTTTCTTTGGTTTGTTTTTTATTGAACTAGGCTCTTCTGTTTCAAGTCTTACTAGAAGGTTTAATTTTTTTGTTTCAGTTTTTTATATTGAAGGATCTGAGGTTTGATTTGAGAGGCTTTATTCCTTCAGTCACTACTGTCCAGATGATGGTTGGGCATGATTCATCTTAGATTTTGGGGAATGTTCAAATTTGCTTGAAGTGGTTTTCATTTTTTCATTGTTTGATTCTGGATTTAATATATGAGCTTTCCCAGAGTTATCTATTTTCAAAGTAGGTGGGTGTATTGAAGATCTGTGCAACTTTCCTTTTATCATATTTATTTTGGTCGGAGTTTTGATGTTCTCCGTGGATATTTTTGGGAAGTTGTATTTGCTTTTCAACCAAATCTTTATACTTGTCCGGTAGTTTGTTGTGCCAACATTCATGTGATAGTTGTATAAGTATTTTTTTCATATATAAATTACCTTCAAGGAAAGACATATTTTTCTTATATTTGATCTCCATTATTTACCACTCTCTTTGGTATATGTCACAAGATCTTGAGAAAGCAGGGTGGTTTTGTTGACAGTTTGGGAATTCAGTTTTATTTTGCCAATCTTCTTTTGTGTGGTCTAAGTCTTTTTTTGCCACGCCTTTCACATGACTGATGTCCTCTGCAACCCTCCCAGTGATGGCAATATTTTTATCATTTAAACCACCCCAAGAGTGCAAAGATGTATTGTTCAACTCTCTCAAGTGAATATCCAATTTTTACTTCTTTGGAGATATTGGACTGATTGAAAGCTAGAATGTATGTATTCATCTGAATTTCCTCTCTGCCCTTTCTGCTTGTTATTCTTTTGTAGTTTGTGACCCCTTGCTTTCCCAAGGCTGTTGTTATTTCTTTCAATTTAGCCAAGGACAGCTCTCTACTCCTTATAACTGCTTTTAAGGTGTTCAATCTCTCATGTAGATAGGCCTTGCATTTTGCTATAAGGTCTTTTCCAAAAATTCAAGTACAGTGAATCTAGGAAAGTCTGCAACCTCATTCTTTGAATCAGATTCAGAAAGATTTTGTTTTGTTTTTTCATTTGAAAAAGCCAAAAGGTAATATTTGTTTTTCACTTGTCCTATGCTCCAACACCCCCAACTGAGTCCAACTTGTTTGTTCCATAAATGCAATTGACTCTAAGCCACCACCTTCTAGCACCCATAAGAGTTTGTCAAAAGTACAGATTGAAGATATTGTTGAGACTAAACATATAGGTGTTAGGGTTTCACATGGCCAGCCGATTGATCAGATAGGGCCTGTCTGACCGCCTGTCTGACCACCTGTCTAACCCTGTAAGAATCAAAGTATGTTGCAAGCGATCACTTGGTTGCCAGGTCAAGGACTACTAAACCACCAAAACCCTATCCTTAAGCATTATGGGTCACCACGGGAGTAGCGGGGTACCCTCCTGCAAAGGTGCAGTCAGCATATTCTACAGTCCCAGCTGCCAAAGTGGTATAATTTATATATTCATACATATATTTATGCTTGAATTAATATATAACTGAAAAATATAAAAGATCACTTATGGTTGTTAGACAGTGAATTCAAAACAAAATATTTCATTATCATTCAATAAAACTGACAGTCATAATAGCTGTTAGCAATTT
Organism: Sepioteuthis lessoniana; assembly: GCA_963585895.1. Taxonomy (NCBI): domain Eukaryota; kingdom Metazoa; phylum Mollusca; class Cephalopoda; order Myopsida; family Loliginidae; genus Sepioteuthis; species Sepioteuthis lessoniana. The sequence goes on from CAUZXS010000627.1 coordinate 162,138, forward strand.
AAGACATATATATCTCAATGTGTGTGTGTATTGTGATTCAATTATGTATGTGGTTTTTATCAATTTCAATTAAAGTTTTAACTTTAGAAGATTTCATAAATCTTTTTATTTGAAAAGGTTTGAAATGTAGAAATACATGTCACTGTACATCTTAAATGAAGCAACCCAATTTAGGAATGAAGGTTCAATTCCTATTAATGCCACAGTGAAGTTTCCTAGTGAAAATAATAGAGGTGAACTTTATTTTTAATACCAAGTTATTATACCAAAATAATTTGATCGCAAAATGACACTTCTTGGACTTCATTTGATGATCTATTCCATTAAAATTTAATGTAATCCTTTAAATCTTAATCACTGTAAGTAATTCTATAAAATGATTTCTGGAGAAAAATTGAAAAACAAAGTAATCTAAAAACTGATGAATTTATTACAAAGGAAACACCATGTTAAAATGTTTCAGTTTTAATGAACCTTCATCAGGACATTAAAATGGTGAAACAAGTGTTAATATAATAATAATGGATGTTTAATAAAATATAAAATAACAAAGGAATATATACAAAGAAATATCATATAACTGTTTAATTATTCAATCAGTGTTCTTTTTTGAAAAAAAGAATCTGATTGGGTCAGGCAATGATGTTAAACAAATGGCACCACGAAGAGATACAATGGATTAAAAAGAAGAAAAGAAGGGAAAAGAGGGAAGAATGAGAAGGAGAAAAAGAAGAACAAAGAAAAGGAAGGAATATAGAAGAAAAGAGAAGAAAGAAAAAGAAAAAAGAAACGAAAAGAAAATAGAGGAGAGAAGGGAGAAGAGAAAAAGAATAGAAAGAAAAGAAAACGGGAGCATACCATATGTAGATAAATAAATTGTGTTAAATCACATAAATATCAACCATATATAAATTTTTATATCTATTAATGAGAATTTAAGAAAAACAGTAGCAGAGGAAGAGAAGACGAGTAAAAGCTTAAATAGATGATATAGATAGCATAGACAAATATATATATATATTCTAAAGAAAAGAGGGAAGAAATTGAAAAAGGATGGAAGATTATATGTAAAACAAAGTGATTTTGAAGAATGTGTAAGAGGATAAAATATGGGGTAAGTTTAGTTCATAGGGCTGAAAGAAGTATAAAATATGTTTGGAAAGATAATTAAAGTTTGAATATATTGTAGCTATTCAAGACACGTTTACTTAAGAAAGGAGACAGGTTGAAAAAAAACAGGACATGTATTAATGGAGGGTAAAAGCAAAATTACACCAGCTTAAAAAATTCCTCTCAATCTTTAATTATGGATATGTGGCTGCATTGAAATCAAAGTTGTGATCAGTTTTATATATATATATATATATATATAGGAAAAGTGCATTATTAAAATTGTCTGATCTAATATCTCTCTTATGTTCATATATATGTTTATGAATATTTCTCACCATTTTACCAACAATATTTTAATTTACAGTCTTAGCACAGAATGCAAAAAACGCCTGCATCGGACCTGATATTGAGACAAAGACATCAATGAAGTAAATCACAAATAGTTTTAGAAGATGAAGTGACAGCTTTAATATCAAGTTTATTTAAATTATTTTCAAATATAGTTAAAGTTAGTGGAAGAATTGTTTGGTAAAATAAAGTGTTCATGGAGAAGTTGAATTTTATTAGAGGGTGTGTTGACAGCAGTTTGAGATAGATTTCTATTGTAAATTTTAAGGGCTTAAAAATTTAGCAAAATGTATAAAAGGTTTAGGGTAAAGAAGGTTTAAAAAGGAATTTTCTGTAATAAAATTCTTCATCTAGATATTTTGGGGAGCAAATATGGAGGGCTCTACGGTAAAATCTCTCTTTTAATGTTGGTGCTATGGTGTGAATAAAAATGTATGTGGTCATTTTTACAGGTAAGTTTATGGTAAACATTGAATTCTAATTTGTCACTATTCTTTATAAGACATTTAAAAAAAGTAAAGTATTGTTGAATTCAAGTTCATATGTAAACTTTATGGAAGGTTCATCATTGTTTAAACCATTAGTAATCCTCTTTAAACTAAGTTCTTGTGGGTAAATAAAATATCATCTATGTAACTAGAATTACTAGGAATTATATATTAAAAAAAAAAAAAAACAGTCCATTGGCTTAGTGGTTATAATGTTCACCAATGGCCCAGGAGACTGGGGTTCAATCTCAAGTCAAGTCATACCAAAGACTCAAAAAATGGTACTTAATGCCTCCTTGCTTAGCAGTATTATAAGGTATGGATCAAGGGTAAAGTGGAGCAATCCAAGGAAAGGAGTAGCACCCTTCCCTACACCTAGGTGTAGTAGCTATTGAAAAGGGAGCCTTCAGGTCACCCTCGACTATACTATGGTCTATATATTGAAAAGGACCATATTGAAGAAATTCAAAATAAATATATGCAGGAACACCACTAAGCAGAGAACCCATAGGTAAACCAAATTTCTGTTTATAAAAAGTGTTTTGTGTTAGAAATAACAATGTGACGTGCATAAAGTACAGATTTGGATTAATTTAGAAACTAATAGGTAAATATAATGCTTGTTTTTGATTCTCTAAACATTCAATACATTTATCAACCGGTATGTTAGTATATAGGAATTTGATGTCAACACTAGCTAAGGATTTGTTTTTCGTATTAATATTTATTATTTTGTTAAGGAGTGAGCCAGAATTATTGATGTGTGTATTGATGATAGTACCCAACAGTGGGGATAATATTTTAGATAAAAGTTATTAAAATCATTCACAATTTTAAGATTGTGGGGACATCTGTTTTCAAGTGTTATTATCAAGTAAATCCATCAGTTTCTAGTTATAGACAGAAGAATCCATAACAACACCAATCACCTTTGTCAGAAGGTGATATGATAATATTATTGTTAGAAGATAGAATCTTTAAAGCTGCTAAAAATCATGGCAGGATCAGTTCATCAGATTGGTAATTGGTATTGATTATACCTTATATAAAGCCTTTGTTGAAATCTGAGTTGTGATGGCTGTAATTTATATCAGTTTTCCCATATCGTGATTTTTGATTCCAGTGGTGAATTTTAATCCAAAACTGAGGGTTTCCATCTCTACAGTGCAGAGCGTGATGCTAGAAATGTTTATGACAAAATCAACCCTACCCAATCCTTTCCAACTACTGCTATTACACAAAGATATTAATTTGGATTTTAGTTTAGAAATATGGATGAGATTGATCCTGGACACCTCAGATCTACATAAGTCTTTCAGCAGTATTGTAGGATATACATTGTCAGAGTTCTACCCCAATCAACCAAGCCTTTTTAAAGGTTTGTTCCTCGGAAAATTTTAGGTCCTGTATAGAAGTTTTGAGATAAAATCATGTGTACTCAGAATATGTGATGGGAAGGTTTAAGAACGCTAATTGACCAAAATGATTTCTATAGAAATGATACAGAAGACACATGGTTGGATTTACAACAAGTTGTTGAGTTATTTTATGCTGAAGTCAGATAAATGGTTGTGATCTCCAATTATATCTGATTCCAAAAATCTATTTGACCTCTAGAGAGGACCCTAACAGATACTACAACTTCAGAAAGCCTCGTCGGCTGGGGCTGTATAATACACCTACTGCATCTTTGCAGAGGGGTAAAACCCTGCCCAATGAATGTCCTTATATAACATTAGTCTGATGGTGAGGCTTCAGTAATGCTGGAGCTTTGGGGAATGCAGAGTACTCCTTCATTGTCATCACTCCCAGGTCCCCTCAGGTCCAGAGTGTTAGCACCTCATAGAGTCCTATCTACGAGTCAAATAGAACTGTTAGACACTTAAAATGACTGATGTTACCATTACATAGCAATGCTTAAAACCGTTTAACTTTGTGCAAACAAATGATTAATAGTAAATAGAAATAGTCATGTTTAGTTGATTGGATTTTATGGCATATCAACCTTTGTAGGTTATTTAACGCCAAATCCATTTTTATGAAAATAGTTCTATTTCAAACAATTCGGTTTAGGATAAGTATGCAGTTTAAATGTAAGTACAGTTTAATTGTGAAAAACATTTCTATTTCAAGCTATTCAGTTTAGTTAAGCAGTTCTAATTCAGCTAATTCAGTATAGTATAAGTACAGATTTTCTTTACACACAGTTAAATGTCAAAACAGTTCTATATTAAACAGTTTAAAGTACAGTTTCATTTCAAATAATTCAGTTTAGCATAAGTATGCAGTTTAAATGTAAGTACAATTTAATTGTCAAAAACATTTCTATTTCAAGCTATTCAGTTTAATCAAACAATTCAGTTTAGCATAAGTATGCCGATAGTTCTATTCAACCCATAGATAGGGCCCTATCAGGTGCTACTATGCCAGGCCAGAGTGAACCTGGGAGCAATGGCAATGAAGGGGTACTCCGCATTCCCCAAAGCCCCAGCATCACTGAAACCTCACCATCAGATTGTTTAGTGTCATATCTAGAACTCCCATTGGGGGTGGGGTCCTTACCCCTCTGCAGAGGTGCAGTCGGTGTATTCTACAGCCCCAGCCAACTGGGCAATTAGTCATGTTTAAAAGAAATATTAACAACCATATAACTGTGTACAAAAGAATTAGTTCAGGCTCATTTAAAAATGTATCAACAAAATGAGTTAACAAATCATATGTATTTGATATATATATGTAAAAATAGGATTTGACATTTAATAAGCAACAATAACATTGATATGCCATAAAACCCAACCAAACCTACAAATCCAGAGTAATAACAATGAAGAGTTAATTGCATACTTCCTAAAGTTCTAAAACTGGAACCTCACTACAAAATACAGTAGGACACTTTTTTTTAAGGGGAAGTCTTCAGCACTTCTGTTGAAGACTTCCCCTTAAAAAAAAGTGTCCTACTGAAGATGCAGTTGGCATATTATAGACCCTACCAACAGGGTGGTGATCTCAAAGGCACACATGGGTTTATACTTGTAAATAATGTAGACATACTCACCTCACTGATCATATGAAAAGGCAACTGTGCTCTTTTTTTATTGTTCTGAATTTCTTCACGACTTTCTTGGAAAAACTGCAGCCGATATCTGTGAAAAGGAAACAAATTTCTATTTGAAGATATTAGTAACATGAGATGAAATTATACAATTATTTCTCTTGTAATTTCTGAAAAAAAAATTATCATTATTAGCAGAAAATCTGCCCTCTGAATGGTATTTTGAATTATGAAAACTGACCATCTCACTTTTTATTGCTGTAATAAAAATAGAAACAACAATGTTTTTGTGATGACTTAAAATTTAATAAACATTCTCAAGCGGTAAACATTTATAATCTCCTGATGGCCTTTAGTCATACTAAAAATATAAACACAACAATATATTTGTAAGTATGCTTGGTATAATGGTTATCTTCATAGGTCTCAAGTTCAAATCCTAGACAAAGATATTTAAGTTTCACTTTGTGCTAATGCCTTTGAGAAAGGTATGATTCCATCTTATCACCATTCATGGATAAATAGTAGAGCAGATTTAGTTTTCATGCCTTGGTATGTCAACCCGTCTAGAAGGAAAACTCTGAAGTCAAACTTGTGGAAGAATTAAACAAAAGAGAAAATAGCTTACCACTTATTACAAAGCAAACATACAGAATGAATGGTACATCCAAGAGAGAAAACATGGCTGCCCTAACACCTCAATTTAATGATACACGGTCTTGAGCGATCAGAATTTGCACAAGTGGTTAATGTAAATTTTTTTTCAAAGCAAGCAAATAAAAATTCCTATCATGGGAGGAGGGACATTCTATGACGATGTTGTTTTTGTCAGAAACAGGTAGAATGAAGTAGATAACTTTTGTTAGTAATCACTGGAATCAATTTCCAACCAGTTCAAGCACAAGTTATTTTAACATTTTACAAGCTTTCAATAAGATGAAGAGGAAAGTTTACTTGAGTAGCAATATGGTGAAATCATTTTATGGTGAAGGCAATTTGATGGCCTAGTTGGCAAAAATGAAGTTGGTTGCAAGGCTACAAAAGATCCCTGACCTTACATGTTTTATACCCCTCTTCTTTGAGGGAGATGCTTTGATCTTATACCTCTAATTAAGCGAAGAGGATCAACTGCATGTGGACAAAACAGAGGCAAAGTTTTCCTACATATGCAAAGCTAGGGAGGAAGAGGTGGACCAGTGAGGCCATTGATGTATATGCTTCAAATATACAGAGACTAGTGGAATTGGCAAAATTTGAAGGAAATGGTGAGGATCAGATAGTAAAGCTTTGGAGGGGCCCATGGTGTAATGGTTATCGTCGTAGGAAATGGACATGGCGACACAAGTTCAATTCTTGGACGAGGCTGATTGCATTTCACATAGCACTAATACCCTTGGGAAAGGTATGAATCCAATTATTCTCCCTCCAGCTATGGGTAAATAGTAGGACAGACTGGGTTCTTCAGCCTTGGTGAGGCAACTAGTCTAGGAGAAGGAAAACTCTGAATTCAAACCTGTTAAACTCTGCTTAAAAATTTGACCTTGTGTCATATCCTGCCCGAGCGGAGGGGTTGGTAAATAGGATCAGATAGTAAAACTGACTTTTGTCAATGGCTTCCCAGAAAGTATTTCCATGAGCCTGAAGTAGTTGCCTAATGTGAAAATGCTGGAGATCAGCAAATTGATCTTGACTGCCAGGGTGCTGATGGCTAAGAAGACTCAGGAAGTGGCAGCAGCTGCAAAGCCAAGAATCAGAAAAGAATCAAGGCAGGTTGATGGGGGACTTAGGATGGGCAAACCATTTGGCAGCAAAAGTTTCAATTGTAGGGGTTCACACTTGATCCGATACTCTAAAGATCCAATCAGAACGATTATAGATTTGGCAAACTGGAACACTTTGTGAGAGATTGCCCCTGGGAGACAGGCAAAGGGGAACCAGTGCACCATCAGTTATTACTTCAAGCCAGTGATGGAAAGCAAGAAAACAAGAGTCTTCGTCGATACTGGGTATACTGCAATACTGATCCACTGAGATTTTTCAAATGGTTGCAGAAGCATGAGCTGTATAAAAGTAGTTGACAGAAAGGAAATTGTGTACAGAGGAGTTAGCACAACAACGTTGGAGAGACAGCTGCTAAAGGTGGAAGCCATTGTGATGAATTAAATAATTGAGGGTGTGGATGTTATCAATCAGTTTTAAAGGGTTACTATCTATGAAAATGGTGCCGTGAAGCTCAGAGGGGCACATTGTGCAGTAAGTACGCAACCAACAGCAATGACCCACAAGAACAGTGGAACAAGTCCATATAAAATCAAGGACAAGGATTTCAGTGCAAGTTTTGATGGCAAGAGATGGACTGTTGAGTGGAACTAGACTACAGGGCCACTAATATTAAAAAACAAAGTTGTTATGAAACTCAGCTAAAGAAAGGGATGAGGGCAATGTTTGACAGAGATCAAATGTTGGATCAAGGACGGAATCCTTGCCCATGGGATGAAGACGTAAAGATGGGAGTGTTAACATTAATGGTACAAAGAACAAGGTCAGGCCAATCCTGGATTATCAGGAGATGAATAAATATATTATATGCCAATCCGGTGAGGATGCAATTGATGTGTATGGAGAGACTGAGGAGGTGGAGACAAGGGGCATCAAAGATCATCGCTCTGAAATCCACATACCTGCAGATACATATTGCAAGACATCTATGGAAGTACCAGTTGGTCAAATACAAGGAGCAGACCTATCACCTGACTCAGTCAGGGTTTGGATTAAATGTTGCCCCAAAGATTATGTCAGCAATTCTAAAAGCTGTAATCAAAAAAGAGGGTGACATGAGAGAGGGCACAGATTCCTATGTAGATGACATCTTAGTTGATGAAACTGCATTGCCAGCATCAAATCTTGTAAGTCATAAAGCAGCTGGAATCATTAGAAGGAACAGCATTGGGTCTTCGGCTCGACAAGGAAAGGGTAGGCAATCTGGTACTTACAAAAAGGAATAAAATCCCCAAAATGCATGAGGAAAGAAGCAGACATGAGCTGTTCTCTGCTTGGGGCGAACTGGTGGACTACTACCCAATTTATGGATGGCTTAGAACCACCGGCAGTTATATGAAGAGTAGAGTGGACAGATTTGGCAGGGAAGACAGGGTGGATGGTGAGACGATTACTGTGATACAGAAAGTTGTAGAAGGGGTGCAACAGCAAGACCCAGTTCAAAGAAAATGGCATGTCCCCTAAATCAGAGAAGGGCATCGTATGGTGCGATGCAAGCAGTATGGTCACTGGGAGGGGGTGTAAATCAACAGCATGGTGGTTGAAGATATGGTGTGGTTAAGAAAGAAATGTGATTATAATCATATCAATATGGCTGAGTTGGATGCTACAATAAAGGGTGTCAACCTCATGCTGAAATGGGGACTGGAAGAGGTTGAGATCCAAACTGATTCAGTTACTGTTTGTAGTTGGATACATTCTATGATCATGAATGAGAAAAGGGTCTGTACAAAAATAGTGGCAGAATTGATTATCTTGTAACGTCTGGGGATTCTGAGGGAAATGGCAGATGAGTTTGAGCTAAAGTTGAGCATAGTGTTCATACCCTCTGACAGGAATAAGGTTCATTCTTTGACTAGGGTGAGAAAGTGTTGGATGAAGGTGGAGGAAGACACTGCTTCAGTGTGCTGTGTAGGGTAAATGAAATGAATGATGAAGGATGAAGTGAATTTGCATCATGTGGGAGTGGACAGAACACTGTACTTAATCTGAAAAAACAACCCAGATGTGACAAGAGAGGTAGTTCAGAAGGTAATTAGAAGTTGCAAGTCAATCAACCCTCTCACCAATTGTTCATGAACCAAAAGAGGTTCAAGTGGGCATGATTGGACCTGACTGGTCATCGACATATTATAGGAGTAGAATGTACCTGTCCATGGTTAACTGTGGCCCAAGGTGATTTGCCATTTGGTGAGAGATCTGAGCAGAAACAGAAGACATAATTGCAGGAGTGATGAATGAGATTTTTTTGGAGCATGGACCAGTTGAAGAGGTGTTGATGAAAAACAGAGTGGCATTTTGCTTAAAGTCCTTCAGGAGACATTGGATAGATGAAATGTCAGGCAATACTACAGGCCAGCTTACAGACTCAGTGAGAATGGAATCGTACAACAAAACCACCAGACCATAAAAGCTATATCGCCTGCCAAAACTGTGTTTTGGTACAATATGTCTCCTAAGTCCAGGCAACTTAAGAAAACCGTACAACAAAGAGTGATTTTTATTACCAATGGAGGCATTCAAAAATCAAACCAGTTGCCAAGCAAGCTGACTCACCTAAATCCATACAAGTTGGAGAAGAGGTTTGGGTTAAGCTACTTGGCGTCCGCTGCATAACAAAATGGGGAAGAGGAAGAATTACTGGAGTGCAAGTCACATAACAATGTGGAGGTGGATGGCATGCCCAGACATATCTTGAACCTTAAGTTTATTCAGAAAAGGATAGGGACACGGAGCAGCAGCTGCATGAAACCCAACCTCAACTGGTATGAAGATTACTAAGAGAGTGACACCTACCAGTTTGGTCACACAACTATGAAATGTGAATGATCTGGGAGATCAAAGGAGCCAGTAGAAGAAATAAATGGAAAAAAGAAGACAGCTTACCCCATATGGCAATGTGAGCATGCAGATTAAATGGTACATCAGAGAGAAAACATGGCTGTCCTAATACCTCAATTTAATGATACATTGTCTCAAGCAATGAGAATTTGCAGAAGTGGTTTATGCAAACTTTTTTTCAAAGCGAACATAAAAAACGCCACTCTCGAGAGGAGGGAATTTTCAGTGACAATTTTGATTTTGTTTTTGTTAGAGATAGGTAGAGTGAAGTTGGTAACTTTTGTTAGTAATCACTAGAATCAATTTCCAACTAGTTTAAGCACAAAACCAACTATACTCCACTTAAAAATTGACTGTGTTGCATCCTACCTGAGGTGATAGGGTTGGATAAATACATATATATTTGTAAGACATGGTGAGTAATAATGCTGGTCAATAATGTGATTGCATAGTTTGGATTCAGATTCGTCCTTCTCCAAGATCAGTAAACTTAAGACAAGAAAGCTCAGTATGTTCTCTCTATAGCTTGAAGAAGAAGAAGAAGAAAAGTGTTCATGCCATTTCTAAAACCATTAGTGCTAAGAGATGCAAGTGAGACATAATGGAATCATAGGAATGGGTTCAACATGGTAGGTTAAAGTTCTGGATGAAGTTGCAGCACGACATACTCACACCCTTAGGAAAAGCATGAATCCTTCTCTTCAGCCTCTAGCTATAGGTAAAAACAAAAGCATAGACTGGAATCTTTAGCATTGGTGAAGCAACCATTCCAGTAGCATGTGGCACTCTGATGCCCCATTCTTCTAGCTTATCCAAAATGTGTGGTGGCTTCTATACAAATCTTCATCATTATAAACAAATCAGCTTCATAGGCAGTCTAGAATGCCTCAAACTGTTGGCATTCAAATTTCGATAGTGCCACGTGACAAAAACCAATGTAATTTGGAATTTCAAATCTACTTTCCAATTCCAATCCCAGTGATAAAAATCTTTGCATCACCTGCACATTCCAGCATTCAATTCAAATAAGAGAATTAGAAGTTCAGCAATTCAACCTTCTCTTCTTCAACTAAAAGGAACTGATGTTTCAGCTCAATGTCATAACAAGTGACTCTGCATCTAAGATGACAGCAAAATGATTTTGTCTGGACTAAAAAAATAAATGTAGCAGTATAACCATTGGTTGGAATATCAATGTAGACAACTGAGACCCTCAACAAATCAACTCTATGGGACTTCCATATGAAAACCTTGTAAACTTTAAGTATTTTATGAGTAAGCAAATGTATATATTACAAAAAGCAAAGCAGAAATACACATAATTGAAGAGAGATAACAATGAAACCTGAGTTTTAACTATGAAATCTTTTAGAGTAAGGGTTAACAAATTAGCTGCTGTTGTGAGTTTGATTCACACTGGGTGCCCTACATTTGCATCATAATAAATCTATTTTTTGTTTGTGATAACCAAAATTAATTAAACTTTCATGGAAAGTAACTTGAAAAACAAATAATGAGTTACTTCTTTTGAACCTATTATTTACAAGGCTAAATAAAGGATGATGATCACATGGGATCACATCTATAATTGGAAAATGTAGGCATACATGTATAATAGTAAAACTTTAAAAAATATCCTATGATTTAATGCAGGAATTTTTTGATACCTGGAAAATAATTATAACAAACCTGAAACAATTTAATCTGAAGACATATCTTTGTTTTAAGAAACAACTTTAAAACTTATGCTATAAAATGGACTAATCTCTAAAAATGGAATGACAGTTTCTACTGAACACTTTAAACTCTAAACTTTATCCTGTGTATGCACTACATTGGATATTTAAAGCAATTCTTTTTTATATTCAAGTAATTTCCATCTGGGGAAAAAAACTGGACACAGTTCATAGGTTGCCATATGCAATATATATGTTCAAAAATATCAAGACTGAAGCTATATTTTGCAAGACAGAAATGAACAATGAATGAAACATTAATTTTCTTCAAAAAATATGACTGAGTCCTAAAAAGTTGAAGTGTCAAATAGGCCAATGTTTACTCATACAAATGCTTTTACCTAACTCCATAATACTTTAGCCATTTAGTAAGTTTAGTAAGTTTAGTTTAGTCTAACATTGAGGTCAAAAGTATGTGTACTGAGGGCAAATCAAACTCACTAACAATGGTCTGCTTGCCTAACTGGTTGAACATTCCACCAAATGCAGGAAGTGAAAGTTACAAGCTATTAAATATGGTCATTTGTGGAGTAATGACAATATTAATACCAAGAATGTAAGAAATGATCCCTGGCTAGAAATAATAACTAATTTGCATCGTGTAATGATAAAATTTTAAACCTTATTTCTACTGAGTTTAATTTCAACTTAATTTGTGGCGATTTAGGAATTACCAAAGAACTCCCAACCGGATGTTGACTCGTCGGCTGCCTGATACAAAATATATAAATGCGTCGCCACGCATAAGGCTCCACGCATCCATCCGGTTAAAATCAAAAAAAAGAAAAATAATAAAATGTAAAGTAGCCAATGAGAAGCGGTCGCGCCAAAATTAGAAGAATTTTGGCGTAGCGAATTTGGAGCCGGTGAAGAGAGATAAATACTCAGGTTTTCTGTGAACCGATCTCTTTTCGGGTGGTGACGTCGAACCGACAACACCGTTTTTACTATCTGGTGTTTGGGCACCACGCTGTGTCTTGGGACATAGCGTTGGTTAGTCCATTCACCAGGTAAATAAAGGAAAGTCTGAAAGAAATGTTTCGTCTCCTGTCTGTTTCTATTCTTCCTTTTTGTATATTACTTATGGACCTTCTTTGGGCAAGGCATTGCACCGGCCAAGTCAACGTGGGGTAAAACTAAATAACCGAAACATGGAGTCAGATAACTTACGGCAACACCGCCTTGCCCTTAGCCACTGACTACCATAAAAAAACCTTCAAACCCCACAAATTTAGACTAAAATTGGAATGCTGATTTCAAAATTTCAATCTGTTTTCTTCTATTATATCAAGTTTTTCTCTCCACAACTTACTCTCTCAATTGTATTGTTAGTTCATAAATAATAGGATTGGTCAGCAGATTTCTTTTATTATTTCATAGATAAGAAGTGAGAATTTTTCAGATCTGGTTGACTTTAGGTTGATTCCCAATCAAAGGTCAAACATTAATGTATTTGTGAAGCAATGCTATTTTGTATATTTTAGAGTAAAACTTGACAACCAAGACAAGTCTTGGCCCCCACATAAAGTGAGAAAGCAATGTTTTCAAGAGATTACAGATATGGACCAAGAGAACATATAATAACTTGGCATTTGGTATACTTATGATTTCACAAGAGTCTAAAAGATCATTGCTTAGACTGTTATTTTTGTTTAATGAAAACATCAGTATATAACAAGAAAAACAAATGTAAATTTGAGTAATCACTAATACATCCAGTGCCTCACTCAGCTAAAATCTCAGTTTTAGTTCAACTATATTATCTTGAAGATTTGAATTGTGATGAAGGACTCAATGACAGCAATTATGCAAATGTTTAAATTAACAATGCTTCAGCTCATAAGGGATTTGATCAGCATGAAATGAATAATTTGACAAGATTTGGGACAATCAAAAATGGCTTCAAAATTCCTAGCATCAACATGGAATGAGAAAAACTTGCTTGAAAAAGGATCCGAGAAAATGGATTTCTATAGTTCTTTTGAAGTAACAGTTTTTGTAATACCATAATATGTAAGGTTTACTGAAGGAATTGGGAATTCTAATCTACAGATTAAATGAATTGCAACTATTGATAGCTCCAAGAGGAGTGTAAATGGTAATTTATATTATGCAGTCCCAATAAGTCATTCAGTTTGTCTTTGTGAAGAATATTGGGACAAAAGGAGAGTCATTAAGTTGTTGCAATATCACCAACACAATTGGATAATCTGTGGCTATTTGCATTCACTTAACACTAGTGACCTTGAGAAAGGCATGAATCCACTCCTCCACCTAACAATGGGGTAAAAACACTAAGGCAAATTAGGTTCTCTGGGTGATGAGCAAACAATCTACAAGAAGAAAAAACTCTAGATTTAAAAATCACTTTACTATCTCTCCCAAGAACAGTTGATGCTTACCCACCACCCAGGAAGTGATACAAGGTTGGTTTAACAATGAGAATCTCCTAAGGAAATGAACTTCCTGGACAGATATATACAAAAATTGTCTTAGTCCTGTTAGTATGCCTCAGCCATGACAATACACAATTTACTAAAAAAGCAAACAGTGGAGAGCCAGGATCACTATGGACATAGCACTTTCTTTTCCAATAATTATGACTTCATGCTAGCTTGAAATCAATTTTGCTTTTCTAATGTAAATTCAAAGTGTCAGACATTATTGGTATAAAAGTAGAATGAAATTATATTATTACAATAATACAGACTCAAAATTTATGCTGTAAAATAAAAAAATTTAAACATTACCAATAAAATACAGAAATATTTAAGGGAAACATCAACTTAATCAGCCTATTTCTCACTAAATGATAGCAAACAAAATCTGAAAAATATTTGAAGTAATAAGCTCTTCCAAAGTATGTTTCTTTTGCAACAAGAGATGTTGATAAATATATCCATTTTATTCTTGGGTACCAACCACAAAGTAATGGTTAACAAGTTAGAATAATCATTTTGATCCTCACTTAGTACTTTATTAACATGTCCCTGAGCTAGACTAAGTTACATCCAATTTTTATTTATGAATTTGTAAGAGGCAATAAAATATCAGTCTCATTCCCGGTAAACAGATATTTTCCTTGTGAATTTATAAAAAGCTAAAAAGGAAGTTTTCCCCACATTTTTTTTTTAATAGACTTTAGTTTTGGTGTTCCACAAATCATGCAAATTATTTTATTTCAGGTATTCCATGAATTATGCAAATTATTTTATTTCTAGTAAGAAATAAAATAGTTTTTCTTATTTTTAAAATAGCTTAAACATTAATCTTTCATGGATTATTTTTCATTTTTATATTTCTTCATATTTTTATATCTATCGCTTAATTCTCATGGTTTATATATATATATATATATATATATTTAAACCATCATCCAACAAAAACAGTACATCATAGCAAGATTTTTATGACAGCAATACACTTAAAATACTCAAGACTAAAAAATGAAATAAATTTCCAGTTCAACTTGTAACTGAATGATTATTTTGTTGGGTTTATGTTCATACCAAATGTCATTCTTAATTATCCTAATACGCATAACAGAAATATGAAATACTTATTTTCAAGTTTTTCTCAAACAGAAACATCAATATCATCATAGACCACTCTTACAGCAAGCATCAAACAGGTTCATGAGTAATCTAAGTTGGTTGATTTTAAAATATGTCAAACCTTGTTGGGTGATTTAATGCCAAAATCAGTTCAACAATTATGATCTCCACTTATATATAGTAAAAAAAATGCATGTCCACAATCATTTTAGAGAGTTAAACACTTTATACGTAGTTACAATATCAATTTTTTTTAATAAGTCAATATATTAATGCAGTTCAAGATCATTTTAGATATTATCGCAAACAAATCTTTTTGACTTCTAGATGAGAGCCCAACAAGTATTACTATTCCATGTCAGAGTAGACCTGAGTATAATAGCAATGAATCCCCCAGGGCTTCAATATTGGATGCTGTTTTGTGTCATACGAAGGACACTCCTTTTAAGTAAAGTGGGGGGTCTTATTCCTCTGCAAGGACTACAGTCAGTATATTTTATGCCCAATCAACATCGATAGGTAGTCTAGTTTTATCAATAAATTTCTAAGAAATTCAAGTCAACATTCAAATTTATCTTGCGCTTCAATATCAACCCATAATACCTCACTAGATCACTCCTAAAATTTAAAAACTTCCTGACTGTGAAATTAAATTCAGATCTCATCCCATAAATAACCAAAGGGAACCATATACACATTTTTCCCGCCTAATGTGAATAAAGATAACAGCATATATCAAACACTCAAGTTAACAAAGATCAAATATAGTCTATCACTTATATTCCCACTGCTCAGAGAAATATTTGCCAATTATATGATATTATGTCACTTTTAATCATAGCTGGAACCAAAGAACATGAGACATACATTGCTTCCTCTTAATAATTAGTTCTACCACCCCCTCAAGCCAGAAGCTTTTAATTGGTACAATGGTGAGATACATTTGTGAATCCTGTCAAGAGTTCATATTGCTATCAACTGCCAGAAAGCTCGGAATTAACAATTAAGTCATCTTTTAATATCAAAGAGAGAGAGAGAGAGAGATTTTTAAAATAGACCAAAAACACTTATTTATATAAAACAGGAAGATGTAAATATTTAAGGATTTCTATTGACAGTTTTTTTGTTGTTGTTTTTTCTACCTACAATAGTTATTTGATGCAGCTATGTTTCTGAAAACATATTGTATAAAGAGGAGAGAAAAAGAGGGAAGCAAACCAGAAGATGAAAGGCAGGATTTAGGCAACAGTCACAGGCACTGACCATCTGAGGAGAAGAAACAAGAAGACAATAGCAAATGTTGAAGCAACAGTGACAGTGGTTTGCTGGTTGAGAATCTTTTAGCATCTTTCTGTGCTGAAAACCAAAATGTTAATTGGCAGAGGTCAAACAGACTGAGTGATAATAGAAGTACAAAATGATTTTCTCTCTCCCTCTCGCTTGCCTCTCCCAATCTTGTCATCTCCACACCCCAGCTCTTTCTGTTTCCCCCAACAACCTTTAAGATGTGAGTAATAAAAGAAGAAAAAGACACAAAAACAAAGGACACATATATGAAAGAGAGAAAAAAAGAAAGCAAAGAAAAAAAAAGAGGTTGAGGAAAAAGCTAAAAATAAAAGCATGAATTGGGGATAAAGAGAAAGAGAGAAAAATAAATTTGAAAAAAAAGAAAGAAAATGCCATTGAAATAATAAAAAAAATTAAAAAGAAAGAAAAGAGAAGGAAATGAAAAGAGTAAATGAGAGAAAGAGAAAGAATAAGATAGAAAGAAAGACAGAGAGAAAGAGAAAGAAAAGAGGAAAACAGAGAAAGAGCAAGAGAGAACAACCGAGAAAAAAGAAAAGAGTAGGAGAGAAAGAGAAAGATTAAAATAAAAAGGAAGAGAAAGAATAAGAAAGAGAAAAAAAAAGTCTGAAAGAAAGAGAAAGAGACAGAGTAAGATAGAGAGGGGAGAATAAAATAAACATTCGAAAGTGTAACGCCATCAAGGTAGAATTAATCAGTTCTGTCAATGATTATCTCAACTAAAATCCCAACCATGTCTTTAACAAGTGGCCAATGCTGTGAGTCTGCCAGGAATGCATTATTAGCTAATTGCCAGGCTTGGACAGGCCAAATACGGTCATGACCACTTACACCCACCCACCTACCAATGACCAAACATAATTATTTGACCAATGGAATGTCAGACAGACTGAAACAAGAAAGTTGCTGCTCACACTTTAATTACTTACTATTACTGATACCATTAAAATTTCTTTTTAAACACACACACACACACATATATATATATATATATATATATATATATATATATATATATATATATATATATAGGCCTTTCTGTAGTCTTTTATGCAAGCACAAACTATGTAACCTAGTGCAACTGTGTATAGTCAAAGAACATCCATGATAAGCACAACAATACCACTTTCCATTCTCAATGTTCTGAACACTAATATTTTGATGAATTGAATCTGTACAAATCTTTTTTTTTTTCAGTTAAAAGATCAAAATTAATGGTGTCTTAAGATATTGCAAAATTTTCCTGGAAAATGCAGGGTGTTTTATAGTCTGTGTATGTATACATGGTGTCATGAAAAGTTCTCAGCCTGACTAAGAAAAGAATGAATAAAGGAAGGATGACAGATAGATAGAAAGGAAGGAAGGAGAGATGACTAAAATAGATAGATATAAAGAAACTAGAATAGATGGATAGAAAGGAAGAAAAAAATGTCTGAGATAGATACGAAGAGACTTGGATTAAAAAAAAATAGGAATGGATGTATATTATTTTGAAAACACCAAAAATTGGTGTTGGTTGCAACATACATCTGAGGTAGGTTAGGCAACAGAAAGTGCTGAACCATAGACAAGGATACTGAACAAAAACAAGGATACTCATTCAATAATGGAATAAGGAAGACGACTTCATTACAGAAGTCTACAGACTGAGTTTCAAGCAAAATGTTATAAAAAATGATACTCATGTAAATATGCCAGGGCAATAATGGTAGAATTACAAATTGTAGCAGAGTTACCAATCAGACTTTGATCAGCCAATTGAAATAAGGAAAAGCAGGACAGTACAATAGCAGGGGTACTAAAACATGAGAAACTAAACAAAAAAAATTGTGCCTTTGGAAATTTCACATGAAAGTCCTTCTTCTTACAGTTATAGTAGGGTCATTGGAGCTCTTTAAACTTATAAAAAGCAATCTGTCTTGACCATATATAACCAAAATATCAACAGAATCTCAAAATCAACAAATTTTCTAATCAAAGATATATTATTTACATTTTCAATAGAGTTACAACTATCATTAACATTTTGAAATTAGATTATATATCGGTTTGTTTCACATATTGTAACTCACCTGAAGTACAAGGGAATGTCAAGCCAAGTACTTTATCACCAATAGGCCACATCAAAATAAACCCCATTTCAAAATATCATTCAATATTGGTTGTAGCAAGAATGCAATGGCAGTGGAGAAAATGAGAGACAGTAGCAAAAAGTGAAAAAAAAGCTTTTAAACATTTTTAAAAAAAGGCTATAAAAAAACTCTCTCTACCTCATTCTTAGCAATAAAATCAAACAAATGACTGGGCGGTGTAACATATTAACCCTCGACCGAGCCGTCAATCAAGAGATGCACCTGTGTAAATAAGCGGAAAAACAGCGGAAGCAGGAGGGTATGAGACAATTATATAACCAGGTGACCGAGGCAGTTCGAGTGAGTTGGAGTTGGAGCCAGTTGGAGACAAGATGCCAAATTAAGAGCCAGCGGCAGACAGAGGGCTTTGGGCCCTCAGTGACCCATGGTTGAGCAGCCCAGCTAGAATGTGAAAGAAGTGCTGCTATGGTCAGTAGAACTTGGGCTTAATATGTAGCAGTCTGTCCCTGTCTCCAACTCACCTCTCACACACAACCAACATCAACCCTTTCAAGAATAAAGTGTGAGAGATATATTTTTATAAAGAAGTGTGTTCGTTCGTTCATTGAAGTTTGTATATTATGTTTGATTATGTTTCCGCATATATTTGTATATGTATACGCATAGTATACTATACAACATATTCATAAGTGGTGCCGTGACCAGGATCTGGGACCAGAGTATGGTACTTTTATGGTTTTGAGATTCTTCAAGGAATTGCAAAGGGCCCTATTGTGTTTGGAAAGATGAAAGATGCATCTGTATTGAACTTTGATGCACGCATGTTAAGATATCCAACTGCGTAAAGATAGTAAAAAATAAATTTAGATAATAACTAGCCTGGGCAAGTGTTACATAGTGAGAAGGTCGCCTGCTAATTAAATTTTTTGTTTTTTTGCTGTGGTTTAAGTAATTTCTTTTTATGTTTTTACTGTTTTTGTCCTTGAGCATTATTTGTAAAATGTGTGAGTGAAGGGGATGGAGATGGACATGAAGAAAAATTCCACATGTGGAATTTTGAAAAATATGTATGGGATGATTGTAACATATTGACTCTCAACCGAGCCGTCAATCAAGAGATGCACCTGTGTAAATAAGCGGAAGAAAAGCAGAAGCTGGTGGGTATGAGACAATCATATAACCAGGTGCCCGAGGCAATTCAAGCGAGTTGGAGTTGGAGCCAGTTGGAGACAAGATGCCGAATTGAGAGCCAGCAGCAGACAGAGGGCTTTGGGCCCTCAGTGACCCACAGTTAAGCAGCCCAGCCAGAATATAAAAGAAGTGCTGCTATGGTCAGAAGAACTTGGGGTCAATATGTAGCAGTCTGTCCCCGTCTCCAACTCACCTCTCACACACATCTCTTTCGAGCATAAAGCATAAGAGATATATTTTTATAAAGAAGTGTGTTCATTCGTTCATTGAAGTTCATATATTATGTTTGATTATGGGATGATTGTAACATATTGACTCTCAACCGAGCCGTCAATCAAGAGATGCACCTGTGTAAATAAGTGGAAGAAAAGCAGAAGCTGGTGGGTATGAGACAATCATATAACCAGGTGCCCGAGGCAGTTCAAGCGAGTTGGAGTTGGAGCCAGTTGGAGACAAGATGCCGAATTGAGAGCCAGCAGCAGACAGAGGGCTTTGGGCCCTCAGTGACCCACAGTTAAGCAGCCCAGCCAGAATATAAAAGAAGTGCTGCTATGGTCAGAAGAACTTGGGGTCAATATGTAGCAGTCTGTCCCCGTCTCCAACTCACCTCTCACACACATCTCTTTCGAGCATAAAGCATAAGAGATATATTTTTATAAAGAAGTGTGTTCATTCGTTCATTGAAGTTCATATATTATGTTTGATTATGTTTCTGCATATATTTGTAGATGTATATGCGTAGTATACTATACAACAGAGGTAGAAAGGACAATGAAAAGGTAAAAAGCTTATCCCACCAAAAGTGAGAAATGTTGAATAAGAAGATGCTTTTAATCAACAGAGCAATTATTGTATATTTTTTTACATTCTTTGCTGTCATTCACAAAGGAAATATGCACATGTCATCATGAACTTTATCATATAATCACTTACTACTACTAATAATGATAAAAAAAATGATAATGATACATTTAGAACAGAAAATTTTGGACTCTATGCATAGCACAGTCCAACACACTTAGCATATTGTTTATCAAGATTCTTCAAACTTTCCAGAAAAAATTCAATGAAAATGTCCAGAAAAGGCTATTCTCTTTTAATTGCATTTTATTGATATATATATATATATATATATATATGATAAATAAATATATATTATTAGTTTTTATACATATTTAATAGCATTGATACTTATCAGCAACCAATGATTTCATGCTGTCTTATTATGACAATCATCAGACAAAGAAAGATATTTGAAAAATCAAAAAATAGTCAGGTAAATCTTTACATTGCGATTTGTATGACTCTTTTTGTGTGTGTGTGTGTATGTATAGATAAAATTTGTGTATTACTGTGTGTGATCATACTGGAGAGTGTGTGTGTGTGTGTGTGTGATGATACACGCGCCTCGAAGAGGAATTGAGGTTGTCTCATGGATAGAGCTGTGGCAAAGTGTAGCAAAGTCCACAGTAAACAAAATTTGTCAGAAGTGCCCATGGTGTAATGGTTATCGTCGTAGGAAATGTACACGGCGACACGAGTTCAAATCCTAGACAAGACTGATTGCATTTCACATCGAACTAATACCCTTGGGAAAGGTATGAATCCAATTATTCTCCCTCCAGCTATGGGTAAATAGTAGGGCAGACTAAGGTTCTTCAGCCTTGGTGAGGCAACTAGTCTAGGAGAAGAAAAACTCTGAATTCAAACCTGTTAAACTCCACTTAAAAAAAAATTGACCTTGTGTCATATCCTGCCCGAGCAGAGGGGTTGGGTAAATATGGTAAACAAGATTTGACCAAACAAATTTTTTTTTGCATGCTTTCTTGTGTGTATGTAGTGATGATTTTATCAGAGGAACAAATTATCATCATCATTGCATTACGAAAAAAATAAACTTTTGATTTGTGAACATAATAGGTGAAAATGTACTGTGAGTCTGAAAGGTAAGAATGAGTGAGATGGGGATATACTATGGAGTATGATACAATATTTGTTATTTCATGTAATTTTGTTAGATTGCAATAATAATTTGTATTAGAAGTCTATGTTGTGTTAATGTTATATTACGTATATGTTATTAGGTATGTAAGGAATATGGAGTTTATATTGTATTAAAATGTTGCAATAATTGTTTGTATAGGCTATGTCATCAGGTGTGTAGTGATGATTTTAACTTAGTAGCAAATTATCATTATCATTGCATTATTAAGAAAATGAATTTTTTGATTTGATATGTAAGTATGATAGACGAAAATGTATGCTGGGTCTGGAACGTAAGGATAAAATATGAGAAGGAAATATAGTGGTGTAGAGACAAGTTATATCATATTGTAATATATTATGGGGTATTATGTAATACTAGTATTATGAGGGGATATGTTCTGTGTTAGATTACAATAAATTTGTATTAGCTGTCTATGTTGTGTTAATGATATAAGTTGGCAACCTTCGTCGACATAGTGACACGAAGGTTCCCTTTTCAATAGATACTACACCGAGGTGTAGGGGAAGGTGTTACTCCATTCCCTAGATAGCTCTACTTTACCCTTGATCCTTACCTTATAATGCTGAGGGCTAAGCAAGGTGGCATCAAGTACCATTTTTTGAGTCTTTGATATGACTCAACCTGGGATTGAACCCTGGTCTCCTGGACCATTGGTGAACACTCTACTGATTAGGCCAATGTATATATATATTATTGTAATCTATGATGGTATATGTGTAAGGGATATGGTAAATATACTGTGTGGAGGTGTATTTCTAACATTTATGAAAACGTAGCTAACATTATGTTAACAGGTGGTGAGGCTGCTTGGAGATGGATAAAGGTTTAATGAAGGAAAATGGTAATTATGGTACATCACATGTATTGTGGGGTTATTCGTGAAGGGTTGTGAAGGATTTTTAGTAATGACGTGGTATAGGTATGATGGGTGGGTTATGTACATGGGTTGAAATGTGAGAGTAGATGTTTGTTCTCATGATGACATTTGGATAGAATTTCCAATTCTTTGTTTAGCAGAGTGTTTTGTGATGAGTGAATAATGACTGCTAGTTTCTCATGGAGGCAAAGAAGGCATTTTTTTAAATGTAGGCGAATGCTAGTTTTAGTATTTCCCAGGTTATGGTTGGTGAGATGTTAATGTCCTTTAGGTGCCAGTTGTGTGTTGATAAAGAAGTGTTAGTTGAGTAATTTCTGTTGGAGAAGGAAAGATTGTGGTAATATATTTTTTTGTTTTATACTACTCTTCATTACACCTATGTACTGCTTGACTGAGTTGTTAGTTTTTACAGTGGCTCTGCACACTATGTAAGCAGTTTCCTTGTGAGGAGCATGTTTCTTTATCCCAACAGTTGCAT